>JAQQZY010000005.1:9597400-9637296 GCA_030068375.1 Ostorhinchus rueppellii
TAGCTGGGATAGGCTCCATGCGACCCCCGTGACCCTAGTGAGGATAAAGCGGGTATAGAAAATGAATGAATGAATTATAAAAATGGAAAAGAGACAAGTTGAAAACAGTTACAATTAAAACATAATCAATAAAACATAAAAACATAAGTGACTAGAAAAGCACTGAGGTCGCAGACCTCCGCTAAGGTAGTGTTTGTCCTTTTTTTTAGGTAGTGTTTATACTTTCCTCCCCTAGATGGTGCTGAATGACCTCATAGACAAATCAGTGCCGTCATGCCCTATCTCCCAGTGATAAAGAAACCTTTAAAAAAATTCCTGAATCTAGACGATGATCTGGATCGCCACCAAAATTTAATCACTTGTTCCTCATCCCATTTCTAACAATTCCTGAAAATTTCAACCAAATGCGTTCAGAACTTTTCAAGTTATTTTGATCACAAACAGATAAATGCTGGCAAAAACATAACCTCCTTGGCGGAGGTAACAACCTATTAAAATAGTGAAGCTGCTCAAGGTGAAATCAGAAGACAGGGGGAAATGGTGGAAAGTATTAGAACACAGCTTTCTCCTATTGGTCCAAATGTAAAAAGAGAAAATATGAGTGTAGATGACCTGGTTTCACACCGCTTCCTACAGAGAAGAGCAGTAGAGTTAGTCTGAAGAAATGTCAACAGTGATTGGTAATTACAGCTGTCAATCACATACTAAACCCCGTAAACATCTGTGATTAGGTAAAGTCAGTGTCACAGGGTCGACTTTCTACAATAGAAGTGGAGAGAACTGTTGATTTCTGTCAGACCAGTTGAGTTACAACACCCTGGAAGGTAATTATAGAACTTCTACCCATGACACCAAAAAACATCAAGTCGTGCAGCTTTAAATGCAAAAATATGAAGTTTTTAAAAAGTAATTTTGGTGAATGAACTCATCAGCAGTGCACTCTCTGCTATAACATTGCATCATATTAGTCTGTCACTGACATAGTTGAATTGCCTCAGCTGGCAACATATTTCCCCCAATTTTCCTCACTTTTTGCATGAATTGTGTGTGTAATTCATTTTCATATCACTGTGGGCACCTATAGCAAAAAAGCATCAAAACAACCTATCATATACATGCAAAAAATAATTACAGGAACAGTTTATTGCTGATTAATTGTAGCTTTTTTATTTTAAGTCATACTTTTTTTTAAAAAAATGCAGATCTTAACATGATAATTGCTTGGCTTTCTCACAAATGCTTAAAGGTTTTGAAATTGTTTCTAGTTGTGTTTACTTTAATTAAAAATTAAACTTGTTATGTGAGCGGCTTAAATTATTTGTCGACCGTCTGTAATTAATTTAAAACAGTGAGTGATCAGATCATTATTTTCATGCCTTTCTCGGTGTATTATCTTGATATATTTTCAGACACACGCTTTGAGGATTTTCCAATGTGGATGTAGCTTTTTCCACTTCTCCGTCATAAACTGGTGGTTCTGCTGCCTTCATGGAATATTTGATGCTTGGAGTTAAAGGGCTCTTGCGTATTGTGTTTCAGGTCATCCATTACCATAATTGCTTTTACCCACAAGTAGGCTTTCCTTATGCAACCTGGGTTTAAATGTTTAATTACACTGTTTTGAGGCAACAAACTTTGTAAAAGCTTTTGACATGATGGTTTTATTGGTCTGAATGTAAAAGAAAACGCAGCGTGTGTTGTGTGCAAACAATAGATTCAACTGTTTTCATAGTCTAATTCTGTAAATAAGAAACCGTACCATAATGGAGTCACAGCTTGTGTTTCAGTGTCTACATTACACTCACTTGGAAAGCCGAACAAGACGAGCTGTGGTTAGAGTTACACACTTCTCTGACAGATGTCAGTTTGTTAAAAGAGCTCAGTGTCATTCATTTGATATGAACAACTGCCTCTTAAAATTTAATTGATGTGTTTTCTGTATCTGGTGCAACTTTGATTGTGGCTTTTAAATAAATATAAATGAGCTGGGCCAGTTTTGTTCAGGGACATGTGTTTGCTGTGTTTGTTATTTGCTGTAATGTGCCAGCTTGTTGACAGTTGATATTTCTTGTACAGTCGCTGTTAGACGCAGCAGTGGCTCACAAACAAGCCACAGTATAATGAGCATGTTGTGTTTGCTGCTGGTGTGGGTTCACTGAATTTGTGTACTGAAGTAATGCTGCCGTTTGTAGTGTCAGAGTGTGTGTGATGCTGTCAAACTCTAGCATGTGGAGCATTCATGTATGTCTGCGAGCAAAGTGGCAGCACACATTATTGATTTTTTTTATCCTTTGTCCTTGAGTCGAACATGTTGAATAGGAGCTTTTTTTTCAACATGAAAAATATGACTATTTCAGCAATTCCATTTTATGTTACATATCAGTACTAAATTTACAATCTAGGTCACTGATCCCATTAGCCCTCAAGGATTGGACCACTTTTTTACTTCTATAATGAGAAACACCCATTTAAAGTAAATGGAAATTGGTTGGCAAGCAGCCGCATTGTGATGTTAGCACCCAGTATGTGTGGAATATTATGAGTATCCTAATTCTTGTTGAGTTATCTCATTGTAAAACTGGTGTTTTGACTGATCAAGTATTTTTAGATTTACACACAGCCCAGTGATAAAAGCTTTTCTTCATTTTTTTTTTCTTCATTCAGGGCTAAATGCAGACGAGCTTTTTTGGGGGAATAAAAAAAGTGACAAAATTACAACTCCACACTTTTAAGCATTAAAGATAAGCTGAGCTTAAAGATGAGTTGACCTGCGTAAAATTCTGCTCCCATGAGACGCTAAGCAGAAACACTGCATATGCATAAATTCCTTTTAATACCTGAGAATGTGCCGGACATCTTGTAATTCAATGCCATGCATATTAAGGGTGTTTTCTGCAAAATGTAATCATGTATGGGGTTTTTTCTTTCCTTTCAAAGGCTTCTGCTCTCATGGCAACAACAGGATGATAGGAAACCTCGCTTGTATTTGCTGACAGCAATGTTTTGTGAAATATCTACTGCCAGTTATGACGGCCTGTGCACAGGCAGAAGACCTTGAGGTGATTGAGTGGAAAGAGCTGGAGTTGCTGTGGAGGGATATCAGTGTGGCGTGTCAGAGAGAGAAATTATTTGACAAATGCAGGAGAGTCTAATACAGCTTGATGGCATTTAATATGTATCTCACACCGGCCCGTATAAAACTCAGTGAGAGGACTGATATTAAGATCGTGTATCTACAGCTATAGGTGTGATCAGGGATCGCAGAGAGTGATTCGATGGTGGAGGTCATGGTCACTGGTGGTTCGGGGGGAAAGCATTGAGCAGTGAATCTGTCCTGGGCTGAAGATGAGTGTGTATTGGATTGAAAGTGATGAAGAGGAGAAATGGAAGCAGCAGCAGAGGTGACTGTACGTGAGGAAAGGACCTGTGCGTGATAGAAGATTAGGTGGAGAAGAGTGATGAGGGATGCTGAGATCCACCCACACTGAGGTCCCCAGTGAAATGGGACGCCTTCTGGTCGGGGTGGCCAGGCAATCAGAACCTATGCTAATGCGAACACGGCAGATGTTCTCATCAGTCCAGTGCTTTGAAGTTGAAAATGCTTACTGCACACTGTTAGAGCAACACTTAGGAAGGTCCTGTTTTTACTTATAGGGGAGGGTAGTGAGAGAGGACAGAACTTACATGGAGTAGCACTGAGTGATTTGCAAGCACACATGAGAAGAAAAAACACCAATATTAGTAAAAACAGTTACAGTATTTGACGTTAATGCCTTCTGAATTATGTATTTTTTTAATGATTTTGAAAGAATAGAGTTTTGGGTTTGTTTACAGGTAGAATATACAATTTACACATTGAAATATCCACATACAACTAAGCTAATTTTAATGACTTCTATGATTAACATCACTTAAAATGTATCCAACAATGTCCAAATTCAAAGAACTACATCAATTTGATCATGTAATAAATCCTAGTCTCATTAAGTTGTGTGTTTGTTTTTTGTCCGATCTTTACAAATACCAGTTGTGGCTACTTCAAAAGAATCAATAATGTCTATTACTAAAAATAATATGGATGACACTTTAAAGCATTATTTTTCTTATTAACCCTTAAAGACCCAAACATTATTCTTCCTTTCTCTGAGCTTTTATAAATATCGACAGGATTAGCATATTAAATGTTGAAAAATACCTGATTTTCACTGAAAGAAAAACCCATTATACAGAAGACAACATTATAATAAATGGTGATAAAGCACTTAAGACGGTGAAATATAGAGAAACATTCATTTTGAAAGTGACACGTATTTCCCAGTGAGTCCTTATTAAGGGTTAAGCATGATGTTATAAAAAAAAAAACAACGTAAGCAACCGTGGTGAAAAGTGTATTGATTGAGAGGTCCCTCACAATATAAAGATATGCAACTGCATTTAATACCAGCCTTTATTTTAAAAGTATACTGAAAGAATGATTTTGAAACAGCAGAGATTTTGTTTTTTATTTAAGCCCTTGCATAATTTTAATGTGAACATCAACAGATAAAAAAAAAACATTATGTAGTGACTTGTGCAAGAGTATTAAAACAAACATGAACAAAAACAAGCTGCTTCCTGCAAGATTTATGCAACGTCTTCAAACTTATCAAATATCATCATGGCCTTTGATCTTCTGAATTCAACAGATCATTTTTTAATGAAGTTGACCATTTATTTTTTGAATCTTAATGCTTCCTATATTCTAGTCGATAACCCACCTCTGTTGGTTCATAACAGTCTGTGACCAAATGAGTTTTTTAACCCAGCATTTTTTTTTATAATGTACACACTGTATCAGAATGACATTCCTTTTCTGTTTAATATTAGCTTTTATTATTTGTTATGTTTCACTGCATTTCTTTCAAATGTTGTTGTGAGCACCATTACTTAGATCAATTTAATTCAGGTCAGTCCATATATCATTTGTAGTAAATGGGCAACAATATACAACAAATAACTGCTTAGGTCTTTAGAAATGTGGCCTAAAATGTGACTAAATGACTGGAGGCTATTTGTGACTTATTGTTTAATAGAGTTTAATGATTTCCTGTAGCTTTCTGTGTCACTATGATGGAAATGTTAGCTGGCATTTACCCTCCATCAGCCTCACTCTGCACTTTCTTTGCAGTTATTTATGGTGGACAACGCAGCTGACGACTGGAGGATAGCCATGACATATGAGCGCATCTTCTTCATCTGCCTGGAGATCCTTGTCTGCGCCATCCACCCCATCCCAGGGAATTACACCTTCACCTGGACAGCACGCCTGTCCTTCACCTACGTGCCATCCAAGACGGATGCGGATGTGGACATCATC
This sequence comes from Ostorhinchus rueppellii, assembly GCA_030068375.1. Taxonomy (NCBI): domain Eukaryota; kingdom Metazoa; phylum Chordata; class Actinopteri; order Kurtiformes; family Apogonidae; genus Ostorhinchus; species Ostorhinchus rueppellii. The sequence goes on from JAQQZY010000005.1 coordinate 9,602,757, forward strand.
CTGTCCATCCCCATGTTTCTGCGGCTGTACCTCATTGCGCGTGTCATGCTGCTGCACAGCAAGCTCTTCACAGATGCCTCATCTCGAAGTATTGGTGCACTCAACAAGATTAACTTTAACACACGCTTTGTGATGAAGACACTCATGACCATCTGTCCCGGCACTGTGCTGCTGGTCTTCACCATCTCGCTGTGGATCATCGCTGCATGGACTGTGAGAGCTTGCGAGAGGTGCCTGGATCTGTTTCTCACGCTACCCTGCCCTGTTCTGCATGAAACATAGATAAGGCATAAAAATAGATAACGTATACATTTCTCAGCTGGCTTTGCATGAAGCCATTGATTTAGATCTGATATAAGAAAACAGTTCACCTTCAATAATATAACGTAACATATAATATTATGCATCTTCTTTATTCTTATTCAGATTGGATGCAGTCACTTGAAACTGTTGGAATGCAGTGTATGAAGCTCAGGGAAACTATTTCATTTATTATTTATTGCAGGTACCATGACAGCCAGGACATAACCAGCAACTTTCTAGGAGCCATGTGGTTGATCTCAATCACGTTTCTTACCATTGGATATGGGGATATGGTCCCAAACACATACTGTGGGAAAGGAGTCTGTCTCCTAACTGGCATTATGGTGAGAAAAATCACAGAAAAGCAGAATGAATGATTCTTGTTCTTCTATACTTGTCAGTATTAGTGAAACTGATAGGCATCCTTAGTATTTTTGTGAAAGTTAAGAAACATTTATTAAAATCTACTGCAAATGAAAAAACTAGGGATGCACTGATACATTCTGGGTAAATATTAATACCAGTATTTACAATATAGCCAAATTTGCTTTGGTTTTTATTAATTTCTCCTTTTGTGCTTAGGAAACAAAGAGATAATCGTTACACACATTTGTGCGGACACCAGTGTTGATCCAATATATCGGTGCATCCTTAGAAACAGTTCAAGATTCAGATGCTAAAATATTTGTACTGGTTACTTGACAGGGTGCTGGCTGCACTGCCTTGGTGGTGGCTGTGGTGGCAAAAAAACTGGAATTAACCAAAGCTGAAAAACATGTCCACAATTTTATGATGGACACCCAGCTAACAAAAAGAGTAAGCTACAACTGAGTTATCTTGACCTCACGACATCATCTGCAATCAGTGTCTGTTTCTCTTGAATAAATGTTTCCTCATGTTGTACTCTAGGTGAAAAATACAGCTGCGAATGTTCTCAGGGAGACGTGGCTCATCTATAAAAACACCAAACTGGTGAGGAAGATGGACCACGCCAGAGTCAGGAAGCACCAGAGAAAATTTCTCCAAGCCATTCACCAGTAGGTACCCCTCTGAGCTCGCCGTTCATGTTGATCTAATGTTTTTCATCCAGCAGTGCATTTACCTAATGTACTTTTGCAACATGAACCTGAAATCTGAATTGTTTGACACCTGTAGCAAAAAAAATGTGCTGTATATATATTACTGAAGGATCCTGCACTTTTTATCCATGTCTCATCTGACTTGACTGACTTTAAATTTGCAGATTTGATGTGAAATGAGTCGACGTTCAGTAGATTCTGCATCAGTAAGAGTGGGAAAACTGCTGTCTCTGATACACTACTAAGTTTTCAAACTGGTTTTGAATTAAGGCACATTTTGATCTGCACAAAATGATGTTTTTTGTAAATGAGAAATGAAAAACCACCTACAGGGTTTGTGTGGGAATCGTCTTCCAGCAGTTTCAGTGTCTCATTTTACTTTTAAATATTTGTACAGAAACATAACAGTATGATATTGATCTCTTTTGCTTTTTGCTGTCAGACTGACTGGTGTGTCTCTGTGCACTTTTAGCAGTGAGTTGGGTGTCAGACTGACCTCGGAGCCAACACATGTGGGTTTCTACTTTTCTAGTGGCTGGTCAGACATTTACCTGTCAGCTAGTCTTTTAGTGGGTCCCCGAGGACCCCTGAAGTGCTGACTAACTCCTAAACAATATTGATTTTAGCCTTACTTCGCTCTTGTTTTTCTTCAACTTACAGTGCCTACAAGCACATATTGTGTGTAGCTTTCTCAAACTGGCAATCAAACCAGGGTTTTATTGCAGTAGGATGTAAAATGATTTATTCATAATGTAGATTTTTGGCTCCAGTAACTGTCCCCTGTTCATATGTTTGTTTGTTTGCTTTCTGTGGTTTTATATATGTATTTGGGTCTTTGTGGTTTCCTGTGTGCAACGTTGCATTACTCATAAATCTTACATGCATTTGTGTTTTAAGACATTAGGATATTTATTTCCAAGAAAAATAAATTCATAAACTGTCTGCAGCTGCTGCAACCCACATCCAGATTTTGGCCTTTTGTAATTCTTTCATTGTGGCGTCATTATGTCCTTGCTGTCGTATTGAGGTGATTTGCAGCGGTGATGACAATGTCTCATGTCCACCTCCTGTTCTCTAGGACAGCCTAATAATGGAAATCCCTTGGAGCTAAAGCTAAATCTATAAAGAACCAGATTTGGTGGGAAAAAGTCACGTCCAGCTCTGCATGCAAGGACAGCTCCGCAGCATGGTGTTGACTCCTCCCGTCACACCTTCTTTTCGAATTCTGTTTTGTTCAAGAGGTTGTGTGATGGCAGACCTTGTTGTGAAGAATTTCGAGTGTTGCCTGTAGCAGTGCACACGATATGTGCAGGGTGGGATGCTCAAACTCAAGTACAGGAAAGTAAATTGCTTGAGAGGGAGCAGATCGTTTAAGGAGGTTTTAAAAAAGGCCCGAAGTCATCCTTGACCTATGGAGAGGTGGTGGCAAACATCAAATCAGATACACTGCGGCCTTTTCCTCAGGTCAAACTACATCAGCTGTAACATAAACAGCAAGATAGTGAGAACAAACCCTCTCCGAAATACTCATCAGTCAGAGAGAGGGATGTGAGGTGTTAGCAGTTGCTAAATGGAGCCATAGTTGCTTTGAGGCGCTGTCAGTGCTGGTGAACGCATAGGGACTGCTCTCGGCTGAGTGACGTTAACAAGAAGCTTGTGTTTGTTTATTGTATTTCTGCTAACCAGGACAAGCAGGGGGCGTTACATTAAGAAAGCAAGCACCATCTACAAGAAACAGCCCAGAAGCAGAGAGATAACATGTTTTTTTTTAATTGCAAAAAAAAGTATGAAAAATTATTTGCTGCTGTTCAGAGTTGATGTGACAGTGTAGAGATGAGGGTTACAGCAGCCAGACCTGAGAAAACAGATTTCACCATCTGAATATGTTTATCTGATGTTGTAATAATTCATTTGTCTACTTCATGTTTCCTTTTTTTCCTGTTTGTGTCAACACAATGCAATAGAGCTCGAAAGTAAGTCTTCGCCTCATGTGTAGATAAAGACCTGTTGTGTGCATGCTAACGAGAGCTTGTCCTTGAACCCAATAATGTGACTAAAAATGACACTCCTTCATTTGATAAGTGAAATTCATGCCACAAAAAATGTCGTAGCATGTAATGATTGATTTGTTTCAGGTGACACAATCATAATGTTTCCAGATTATTTCATTTAAGCAGCGACAATGGCCTTTATTTGATTTCTTCCCAGCTGAGTAGCATGTCAATTTAATAAACTGCACAACAGTCTCACATTTTCCCATTTAATGTCAACTGCTGTACACCTCCGAGACCCAAGACTCCACAAACACCTTTTTTTTTTTACACCTTGCTGTTGATTCATGCTACACATAATGTAAACACACATAGATGCATCTTAAGTGAATTTCAATTATCAGTGATGGAGGGTTTTTTTCTTTCCATTTCTGCATGGATGTGATGAGAATCTGATCTTTAATCAGGAAGCCACTGATTAAACTCCAGCCAACTGTGCTTTCACGTACCGAAGGATGACGACTAGAGCAGCAAAGTATTTAATTTACAGTATCCCTCGAGTCATGTTGTACCACTTAGCAGTCACACTCCTACTGATCGGGGCTCAGGGTCATCTTTCGGCGTGTGGAACCATTGTTACGCCTGTTACAACATTTGCAGTCATATTTCCTTCATTTCTCTGTTGGATGACACAGTAGCAAAGACGCTGATCCAGTGCTATCATTGCTGGTAAACAGCATAATAACCAGGACATGCAGCTGTCATGCATCTCTGCACCAAGAAGAATTAATTAGCAGATAAAGCTGCTTTCAAATACTCCCCAGGTTGCTTGGATGGTGTACTTATCTGTCTATATGCAGGGTGTTGTTTATATGTCACTAGTGGATTTTCTTTTTTTTTTAAGTATTCAGATCACTTAAGTAAAAAATATCAATACAACAATGGTTAAGTTTTTTTGGTGAGATAGGTGATTTATTAAAATGAAACCATGTGAGAGAGTGGGAAAGGTCACGGTTATGAGATGTTAATACATAGACAAGTTAAATGTGAGATGACTACAGCAGATAAAAAGCTTTAAAACCACTCCACTGGCTTAATTTTACACAATGTGTTGTATTTTACCAGTTGGTTCTAACGTCCACTGTGTCAGATCTTCATCTGAAAAGTAACTAAGATTTTCAGAACAATGATGCAGGGTAAAAAGTGTGATATTTACCTGTAAGAATAAAATGGAACACACAAGAATCTCAAACTTCAGTGAAACTACATAGCCAGTTCCACCAATGTATGCATGTGTCGTACAGTATATTACAGGTTGTAAAAGCTGTCAAACCAAATGTATCCATATAGTTTATCTCTTTGGGAATGCTGCACCCTTTAGCTTACAAGGTTGAAGTGGAAATGATAGCGAGAAGCAGGACAGTGAGTGCTTGTTATTTCAGAAATCACTGGATGAAAGACTCAGGAAAATGACCTCAGAGGAAGGTCAGGGTGAAGCCTCTGAGCAATCCTGTTTGTGCCTGAGTGGCTGTAACTGTGACCAGCAACGTGAAGCTGCCAGCAGGGACAAAAAAAATCAAGAATTTCTCTCCACAATGAAGTAAACAGAGGTCATGACAAAGAAAGCAACTCACGAGGGTAAAAAAAAAAAAAAGAAAGAAAGAAAAGAATATAAATAAATGTGGTGCAGCACTAAGTCAGATTGCCTTAACAGATTTAGTGAGATATAATTAAATGCCTGATGAAGCCGTTTTCCGCTGATGAACAGTGAGCAAATAGAGTGGCCATTGAAAAGGAAAACTGCCCATGAGGAGTGATTGACTGAGGGAATAGGACACTTTGAATATTAAAGACAGGGCATGTAGGCTTTCTTAGCCTGGCCTTATGCTGCCCTCTACTTCGACCCCCTCTGTCAGCTATTGGTCATCCAACTGTGAAATGCATTATTCTAACAGGGCTTACATCAACTGCAAAGTCATTTAACACTGAATACCTATTACCTTTCATTACATTAGATTTAGACTGCCTCCTTTTTCCCTTTTATGTTGTCACTTGATTAATAAAAGAGCTACTTTGCAATAGTATTTTGTACTTGTCTTGAGTGATCTGCTCTGTATGAAGCATTTCGGTCCTCAGCTATCAGGACGTTTTCTCCTGCCTGTAGTTTCCTTTACTGACTCCTGTGGCACCCTCTGTTGGTCTAACCCGTCATCTTCGTTCCACATCTGCCTGTCCTCAGGAAAAGAAAACTGATCCTGCATTGCATGAAAAAGGGTGCATCTCAGCTACTAATTAACAGATTTCCCTAAAGGCCAGTTAAATCCTCTACCAGCCTTCGCTACTGTTTGTTTTCAATTCATGCAGCCTTCATGTCTCAGTAAGATACAGAGGATATTTGTTCAATCAAAATCTGTTAACGGTTTCCAACTTGATATCACAAGCTCATCCTGTGTATTGTGCTCAGAGTAATTTAGCATGCGTGGGTGATTTCAGGAGAAATAACACTCCTTAATATCTTGAAACCACATGCGGTCCACACTCTACAATACTGCACAGTTGCTGTTTTTAAGCCCCCTGAGCGCAAGAGGAAAAACAGGCTATAGAAGCCTAATTAAACGCAAGATGTGAATTATTTAAGCTTATTCAGTATAGTAGGTAAGGTAAATTTCTGCATACAAAAGTAAGATATTTGACTGATAAAAAGTGGGCCAAATCACATATTCCTACATATTATTTTCGAATAATTTCTTTAATGCCTATTGTCACAATGCTTTTTTACCAAGAATATGCTGTGAACAGTGCAATGGGTTTATTTTGCAATTTTAAAAGAAAGCTTCCACATTCAAGCAGACAACAGATGTTAAAAGGTTAAACATTAGAGCTTTACTTTTGCATAAAACACGATTAAAAACTGGCATATGCATATCTAAATAATTTAGAAATTAAGAAAAATGCAGCCAAAAGAAAAAAGCTTAAAGTATGTAGTACACTGTATGCAATAGTGGGCTTTTCGATGCTTTAAAATACGATATCCCAATTTCTAAGACTTGATTAATGTTGTTTTCACTGCATAAATGCTCTAATACGAGTCCTCCTCATTCCTTTAGTGTGGTTTTATGTATTGGTTGAGTAGGACGTAGAGCTGGTCTCATTCTCTTCAGTGGCAGCTCTCCCCCTCTGTGGTCTCCTTTCCACTTGCATGCAGCTCAACCAAACAAACTGACCCTTGCGATCCCTGCATTCTCTACACACATCCTGTGCATGTCCTAGGAGTGCTCTCCATGTGTATGCCTTGTGTGTGCACAAATTCAATGATAAACTCTGATAGCGTTAATTTATTGGGTTCTGAATGGTCTTGTGTTCAGATTGAGAAGTGTTAAAATGGAGCAACGCAAGCTGAATGACCAAGCAAACTCACTAGTGGACCTTGCTAAGGTAAGCTAGAGTTTACTGCTGCATTGTGCATTAGGACAGACAACTATCTTAATAAGTGTCTTTCCTTTGTGTGACTGAATTCAATGCATGCTACTTCACTTGCTGAATTCATTGTGTTTTCTAATATAATCAAAGTCTACAGGTGTCAAATAAACAGACAGGCTTTTCACATGGTGGTAAAAAAAAAAAAAAAAAGAAAAGAATTGTTTTGATAATTCTGGTTGTCTTCTTTACAGTATAAATTTCCCCAGGACATGTTCTACTGCAAATTGCTAAATGAGAGCAGAAGGAAATCCTTTTGTGAATGCAGAAATCCAATACTGATTTTCACTTTATGTGTTCTCTGATGTTTGTCTCCAGATGCACTAAACAGAAGTTGACAAACCTTAGGGAAAGACCAGGCAGTGTGCCAGCCTGACACAGCAGAAACAGTAACCTGGGAAGGGAGACACACTGTGATCTGATGATTCAGCCAGAAGTAAGGGCAGGGAAAGAGAGCAGAGAAAAGGCTTTGACATTCAGAAGTACACCCCAGTCACAGTGGATTCAGGCCAGCATGTCATGAAAGGTATTAGTTAATATTGCCCAATCACCTCATGCTGTAAAACAGCAGAAAGAGCTGGATGTGACATTGGATAGGATGGCTTAGTTTAACTCAGCTGCCTCCTTAATCGTTGTTATAGGCGTCTGATGCCATAAGAGGGCACTGTTAGCCCAGGCATTTCTGTGTGCTTCCAGTGGGAAAATGGAGCTAAATAGGACTGAACCTATCATTGGCAGCTGCACTGGCACTGCAGTGCCATGCGAAATTCCTCAGATCACAATGTGTCTGCTCAGTCACACGGTCTAACGTGGCAGATTTTATTCTTTTATTTAATGTGACAGAAGTGTGTATAGAAGTCTATGTCTGTGTTTTTCCACAGCATTTCCTCCATTCATGCCATTCAGGCTGAATTATACATCAAGCTCTTCTTCTTCCCCCTTTTCTCTCATTCTCTGGTCCAGAAATAGCCTCACGTTGTCTGTTTATTATTGATATTTTATGCCTGTCAGTGTTTTGTTTGTATTTCATGCTCTTTTTATGATTTTCAATTCCTTCATAGTTATCAAGTCCTATTTTCTCAATTTGTTTCATCTTATGCTATTATTATTTGTTGTTTCCATTCAAAATGCATAATTAATGCACATGAAAGCCTGTACATAAGTTAATTGCTTTTTAATGAGGAAAGACGCTGTTGTATTAAAGCTATGTATTTAGATATTCACTCCATACTTCATGTAGCCAAGCTGCATCCACTATTTAGACTCTAAGGTCATGTCCTATATTTTCCAGGGGTAGTCTGGATGTTTTAGCAACTTTGGAGAAGTTAAAAATTTAGAATAACCACAGCATTTTTACACCCACTTTTTCTCCCAGTAGGATTAAATATTTCACTGCGGTAGTTTTGGCAGCATGGACTAGGCTTTGAAAATGCATTTGGACTTTCATATTCAGAAAAACTTGTCTGATGTTTTACTTTGAAGTCAAGTTTTCTTTGAAGTTTACTGAAAAAGGCGAGAAGAAAGTTCATATACAGTAAATTTCATTTTATTCAGTTGTGTTTGTTTATAAGCAGTTGTTCATTTTTCACATGAACTTACTCCTAAAAACATTTTGATGTCAATAAAGTAAATAACTTACAAATGTTTCAAACAAAGAAATTACCATTGACTATTTATTGATGGTTTTTTTTTCAGATGGGGACTATTATTTGAATATGCATTTTTGTTGTTTTTTTTACTTGCTTTGTATATACAGGTATATGAATACAAAGACAGTCATCAGATATCCATCTTGATATTTAAGGAGGAAAAAAATCTAAATGACATAATTCATCAAACTTTTAAGATCGAGAAGAAAAATTAAATTGATAGAAATGTAAAGTTATTTAAGTTGACAAGTTGAGGAGAAACTCAATGTTAATCTTTTTCAATTACAGATTTTATTTTCATTTCATATTTTTCCACTAACAATAACGTGTATGTGGCGTGTTAGAATGGAGGAAGATTATTCTATAAAATGATCCTTTACATAAAAAAGTAAGGAAGTCTGGTAATATAATACTTAAAATAAAATCAGTAAGAATAAATGCTTGAAAAACATCTGCAAAGAGCAAGGTCTAAGTGAGAGGTGTATATTTACATAATGTCTTACAGATTTTGTAATTGTTCACATTAACAACTTATTGATGTTTGTGAATTATGACGTTGCTCAGACTCTGACTGTAGCCTCAACATAATCAGTGTCATCTTTAGAAAATATTGAATATTGAATTGTGATGGAAAATAGAAGTTAAACGATAATGGAAATTTACATTTTTTAAACTTTAAACAAAATGGTTGTAGCCGATTAATCAGCTGTTATCAACCTGTTAGAAATGTTTGTTTTTGACTTCATCAGAAACTGGATACCTGCTGAACAGCCAGGTTAATGGAATAAATACCTAAACAACTGAATCTAAGTAAGAAGTCAGATCTGGCACTGAACATCAAAGGATTAGGATTGAAAATCTGTATGATTCTTTGTTACCCGTTATTTTCTCTCATAGTCAGTCTTTTCCATTGTGAAACCAAATATCATTCATCAGCCACAAGAGCCAAGTTATACCAATACTGATAGTTTATAAAACATCCCATCTGCTCCGAGTAAGCTGATTAATCACTCTATCACAACTGGGAAGTCTTTATATTATAAGCAGGTTATGGGTTATATTAGTATTCATAATTTAACACAGAGACAAAGCCCTGTCAACACAAGCACTGTGTGTCAGTGCTTCTTTAGTCCTCGCTGACTCATATAAACAGTCCATCTCATCCTTCCCGCCTCACATCAGAGCAGGACAAGGTAAGTGATGGATGGCTCTGCCTCCAGGCTGCCAGGGATTATTAGTCCTCAGCTGAATAATACCTCAGAAGCCGCCCTCCAGCAGCATCACTCCCACTCCTCATCCCAAAGTGACATAGATTGCTCAGTGTGTTGTTGAATATTTTGGAAGACTAGATCTCTGGAGTAAAAACTGAAAAAAAAAAGCAGTACATTTTCAGAGACTTGTGGGAACACAGAGAGCAACGTCCAAGTCAGCAGCACCTTTTCTGTCTCATCAAGGTCATCGTCTCATCTTTGATATGCACAGAAACATGAGCTCCAGTAAACTGTTTATGTGAAGTCTGCCCTTCGAACACTGTTTTTATAGAAAATGTACCTTTTCAAGGTTGTAGGTGTTATTCATAGAAACTGGTACAGGTTGTGATTTAATGCTGGTGCTCATTAATGCATGCATTGGCTTTTTACTTAGTTACATGTGAAATGTTTCAATAAGACAAAATACTGGTATTGAAAAATGTATATGGAATTTGCTTTTTTTTGCCAGAATATATTACAAATAAACAGACCCGTCATTTATGTCCATGTTCATTGATACAGTTGGGCACACAGTTTACTTGTGCTGTTGTTAAACATGATAACTTGCATTCTCTTTGTTTATTGATCAGGTGTCTCTGTGCTGAAAACTGTTTGTGACATTTTTGACAATGAAGCATTTTTTGTTAATATGATCTACTTTTTCTAATTGTTTTATAGTAGGCATAAATTCTGGTCCAAATGCACAGAGTAAATGTCATTATTTTCCTTTTCAGTTGGTTCTGTAAACCAAGGCATTTTAGCTGTACATGTATTTAAACAGTCATTGTTTGAATCAGTTTTCCTGTGTGTAAATATTGCATATTTGACATCTGCTTTCTTTTTGGTAGATGATAATGCTAAGTTTGCTTCCTCTCACCTGTTCCAGACTCAGAACATCATGTATGACATGATATCAGACTTGAATGAAAGAGGAGAGGACATGGAGAAGAGGATCGCCCTGTTGGAGACAAAGCTGGAGACTCTACTGACTAACTTGCAGGCTCTGCCAGGACTCATCAGCCAGGTCATCAGCCAGCAGCACAGGGACTTCCTGGAGGTGCAGCTCCAGCCTTATGATAAACACAGCCCTGAGCGCTCACAGTCAGTGTCCCGACGGCGGTCGTCTTCCACAGCACCACCCACCTCCTCCGAGAGCAGCTAGAGTCCAAGGGGAATGCCTCCACTGAAGACTTTTGCCATCATATGGCCAAGTTGCATTTATCGTAAAGCCTTATGGTTTCAATAAGTATTATCCAAATTCTGATGACAGAATCCAAGATACTGGAGACAATACATTTTAACAGATAACTTCATGCTGTTATTTGTTTTTTATTACCTCAAAATATATTGTTATCCTTGCTCTGGTGACAAGACCACAAATAATGGCGCTTCCCTCAGTAAAAACTTAAAGGCCTATCGATGGGGCTGTGATAAGAACTCTTCTCCATCTCTATGCAGAGGTAGCCAGTTTTAGGTGGCAAGGTTACCAAGTGTGAAACTATTGCACTAAAATAGTGCTTCTCACAGACTTTTGTGCTTCTGCTGGCTTGATTCAGTTGCTGTGTTCCTCAAACAAACTGAGAAACTACTGAGAAATCAGTCAGGGAGCATGACAGTGATATTTGATGTAAAGCATTGTGTTTGATGGACTGGAGTGAACTGACAGCAGAAGGCAGATTAAAATCGTTCCTTCACACTGTCACTCAGAGATAACTTTAAAAGCTTGAAATGAGGAAAAAAAAGCATATATCTTTTAGGTTAGAAACAGCATCAACTATAGCGGTTTTCTTTTGCAGAGTGCCCCTGTAGAATGACTATTTTTGGGGCGATATTGCAAATAATTTAATCCTCTAGTCAAAATTAATGCATCAAAATCTGTACTTGCACTTACTTTTTAATCAATGCACTTCAATGCTGACTGACGTATGATATAAAGATGCGTTGCTCATTAAAAGAAGAACATTTGAGATGTTTGGGCATGGGTTTATTATTGTCAATTCTCAAGTTGTGGCTAGTGTTGATGAATCGAGTAAAAGCTCTTTTTCTTTTCTTTTTTTTACAAAGAAGCATTAACTTACCTCTACCGGTCTGCAGATATCTATCTACTAATCACAAACTCAGTAATGTTGTCCCCCTTGTTTCTCTGTGTCTTAGCTCCCGCCCTTGTCTTCCTGTGCTATTTATGCTTGCTGTCACTTCAGCTGGGCAACAATGAATGCAGAAAAACAACTCACTGAAACAATATGTATCTTTTAAAAAGAAATTGCCTATTTTTATATATTTTGATGAGGACAAGCACACCTCTTACAACTAAACAAACAACTGGGTCTGTAAATGGACAGATTCAGCATATCTAGCATATGGGTTTTGTGGACTGGAGTTAAGACACTTAAAGTTGTGCATTAAGTTCTTCTCTGGACTTAATTGTTGGATTCAGTGATTGCATTAAACTTCAGAATGCATTTATTTCTACAGTAAATGACTGAACTGGAAAAAGAATATTCAAGAACAGAACTGCTAAATTTACCTATAGTGACTGGCATGTATTAAGTTTTATGGTTAAAAAAAAAAAAAAAAAAAATGAATTAAAATGCTTTACTTTGATTCAACTATCCTTCTTGGCCTTTTACACAGTTTATCACTCTCAACTGTGTGAAACGCCCTCTTGTGGCCAACATACTTACCAGACATTAATATTCACCACATGGACTTAGGTGTCAGTCTTTGCCAGACTCACAGAGTGTAACATGAGTTCAAGAAGATCTGGTGGTCACTCATCAAATCAGCAGCACTGATCTTGTTCAATTAGCCCACTATTTTCCAATAAATCAGAAGGTTGGAGTCAAATGACAGATGTTCAGTCCACAAACTTCAACAACATAGAAACCAATGAGAGATTATACTGTATGCGACATAAATAATAAACAATTAAACAATACAAATATACACTTCGACAGGTCTTGGTGCTTTTTTGTTGTGTGAGAATTTGTATCACACAGAAATGAAGTACAAATTCATAATATGATGGACCTATTAATATATATAACATCTTGGATTTGGGGATCTTAAAAATAGAATAAACATCATACATTTCCATTCAAGAGATAAATGTTTCCATGCATATGATGTAAACTAAAATTATTCTTCCAAATTTAAAAACAAAAAAGGTATGTTAAAATATGCTTTGTATTTAAGAGTGTCCCTGTAAACCAAGGAGTAATTTTGTAAACATGTGTAATTTATGGTCAAACTTACTTTTCAGTTCCATCTAGTTTCATTCAGGAATATTTTTGGATTTGTCACATTGAGAAAACTAGACAAATAGAAAACTTGTCTGTGTAAATATACTTTTTTTTTTACTTCCAGAAACCACACTGAACATGTATCCAAACAAAATCAATTCAAGCATTATTTGTGGGAGGAAAAAAAAAGCATTTAGGCTAGTAAAGATAACAAATATTTTTTTAAAAATGCAATGTTTTGGGAGGCAAAGAAAATTAATTCAGATACATTTTAAGGAAAAGTGCAGAAATCAATATTTGGTGGAATAACACTAATTTACAGTCTCAACTCTCATGCATCTTATGCTCCCAACTAGTCTTTTATATTACATTTTGGTGTTTAATATCCTTCTTACTGAAGAAAAAAAAAACAATCAGTTTAGCTTTGTCTGTTGCCTTGTGACACTATCTCCTCATTATAGGGGAGACTGGGGATGGTTGTAAGACTTTTTTCTCAGCTATAACTTGCAGAGTGTTAATGGCAGGGCTCTCAAATTTTGACACAAAGCACCCTCATTTGTCTACTGCAAATAGAAATAGCTACAACTTTTCCATCTATATCACAGAACTAATTATTTGATGTCAAAATGCAAGAAGTGTAATTGTTACAACCTACCCCACTACCAAGGTAGGGAGTAACACAACGTCGGGTAAATTGTAACAGTAAGGTTAAAGAACTAAAAACTGAGACTACACCATAAACAGGGAGTAGGATTGAGAAAATACACGATTTGCCATCACAGGAATGATTGTAACTTTATTTTGGAAGGTGTTACAACCCTCCCCACCCCTGTCAGTCATTGTTTAGCTAGCTGTACTAGCATGATAGCTTGAAACGTATGTTGATGAAATGACTCCAATTTTAGCTTAGAACCTACTGTTCAATTTAAGTTTCCTAATTCAAACTTCAACAGTGTCAGTACTAATCAAAATACAAAACTTGGTCAAAAAGATTTGCTTCTTGCCTGAAAAGTTATTTATTTATTTTGGCTTTAAAACCCACATACTTCTTTCCACAGGCATGCAAATCCACATGCAATGTCAGGGAGCAAGTGGTTACACATGAAATTGATCGCATAACACCAGAGGAGGAAAAACCCAGCTTCATAAAGTAAAAGTCCTGCCATGTATTGGATCTACCCGTTCACTTAACATGGGTTATTCCACTGATTATCCCATCTACCTGAATGAGAAGATATGCTCATCAAAATGGGCTGGATCAGTGAATAGTTGGAAGAAATACATGGCAGGACTTCTATGTTATGGAGCTGGGATTGTCCACCACTGCATGACTCTAATGTCATCCTTTAAAATGGTGAAAGTGATGCCGCTACAACCATCCCCTTGTTACTACCATCCCCAGTCTCCCCTATTTCATTGATTTTTGATTTTTTATTTTTTTTTAATTGGGATCTAGTTAGAATATTTGATGTCACTTTTTTTTCCTTTGGATATTTGACTTGAAGACCGCTTGAAAGCTTCCAAAGTCTGTACTAACATGACAAATGCAAACCAAATTTCGACCACTGTGGTTGTTAACTTTGAAATAAGGCAATAAACCCTGAAAAAACCACCCTTATTTCCTGCTTGGTGTACAGTGTGTCATCGCGAGACTTAGCGAGAAGTAGCGCTCAGCGGCGGTTGCGTGGTAGATGGCGAGAGCTTGCTTGCTAAATAACATCTAACTTTGCCAACTTTAATGACAAATCTTCTCAACATTTTTCAGCAGCGTTGATTGTATATAAGGAACACCGTCACCATGAGTATACTCGCCAAAATAGCAGAGATTGAAAATGAGGTGAGTTAAAGTAGACAGCTGGCTAACCTAAGTGAATCAGTCACGTTTTAGCTAACCTCATCGCTAGCAAATATTAGCATAGCTTCTATAGCTGGGCCTAGTCTGACACTTTATGTAATCATTCTGACGCTTTTTAACAGTTACATCTGGATAGAGAATGTGCCGAAAATCTGTTCTCTTAATGCATGCCCATACAGCTGTAAAATGTACCCTGGGGCATAAGTGTAGGTTTTATGAAGTTGGTATGCCTGTGTCTAGTAGCTTACTAAAAGTGTCGAATCCAGATTGAGTTCGAATGAATTCACTTTATATTAAGCCACGAATAACAATATGTTCTCGACAGATAGTAGATTATTCAATTCCTGACCCCTTCTAAACGAGGTGAACACGTAATAGGTTACATACCTCAGAAACGCAGTTTATATTTGCCTAATAATGCCGAGACTTGAATATATCTTTAAATTTTATCTGGGAGTAAAATGAACAGAATGAAGTAAAAGGAAAGTGTTCATAGATGTTTATTTCTGATATATTCTAGTTTAAAGGTACGTTAACACTGAATAAAACAAGAAGTAATGCAACAGAGCAAATGAAGTGGAAATGACATATCTAGGTAGAGACAGTGATCGATAGCTCATTTGGAAAATATATTTTTAAAAATTGTTAACAATTAAAAGATGATGCTTTAATCAATTATCCATTACAATTTTGTAACCTTTTTTTATTGTAAACATTTTCATTTTCTGAGAAAATAATTTAATAGGGAAGTAGTTGCAGCAGTCTACAATACTCAACCAGTGATAGTTTATTGGATCTGAACACTTGAGTGGAGGCAGAGTTATTTCGTCACAATAAATGTAATTATTTATCTTAAACGCTGACTTGTGGTTGTAACTAAAAGTTGAAGAAACAAAACGGGTAGGCCTATATGTGTTTGCGAGCTATATGGTCAGGACATGACAAGCCAAACATAAGTGAATTAGCAAATCTGTGAATAATAATCAAGGATCATTATCATTTTATCACTCAATCATACCAAAACTTACCAATGACCTGTTGTGAATTAACTCTGGTACTGACTGTTAATTGTATTGTTGATTTTAGTAAATGTTGAAGCAGTGAGAACAGGCACAGGAGAGCAGTGTATACCCCATTATATCGGTCAAGGAATTCCTTACCTTGCAAAGTTAATGACGCATCAATATCTGGCTTTATTACCTTGGTGTTAGTTCACATAGTGGAGAGAAGTACGTTGTTAGATCATAATCTTGTCAATATAAATGTTACTGGATATCAATAGAAGAAGTACTTGTTTATGCAGTTACAGTCATCCTCAGTTTTGACAGGCTGTAGAAAAAATAAACTGCATAACTTCATTCTATGTTCCAAAGAGTTCACACTGTCTTGGACAAAATGCTGTGAATAATTGATAACTGTCATGCTGCTGTTATTGACAATGATTGTAGATGAACAGGACGCAGAAGAACAAGGCCACAGCACATCACTTGGGTCTACTCAAAGCACGTCTTGCCAAACTGAGGAGAGAGCTCATCACACCCAAAGGAGGCAGTGGCGGGGGAACAGGAGAAGGTAGGAATGTTGTGTTTCATTACTGCACATTAAAGACAATTAACTTCCTTATTCTCAGCTTCATCTTTTTTTTAAATTTATTTAGCCTTTGTTTATACAGGTAAAAACACATTGAGATTGAGATCTCATTTTCAAGTGTGACCTGTTCAACACCATCTGTCATTGAAGCATTGTAATGTTGAGGATGTGATGTGAAATGCTGACTTGTATTCTCTATTGTTTAGGTTTTGATGTGGCAAAAACTGGGGATGCGCGTGTTGGGTTTGTTGGGTTTCCTTCAGTGGGAAAGTCTACACTGCTAAGTAACCTTGCTGGTGTGTACTCTGAGGTCGCAGCCTATGAGTTCACCACTCTGACAACGGTGCCTGGAGTCATTCGATATAAAGGTGCCAAAATTCAGGTAAGACGATGCCTCAGTGGTTCATTATGTGTAATTGTAATGTAAGCTGATTGTCTTTCAATGACTTATTTTGTTTTTTGTTTTTGTTTTTTTTTGTTTGTTTTTTTAAGCTTCTGGATCTCCCAGGAATCATTGAAGGGGCCAAGGATGGCAAAGGCAGAGGCAGACAAGTCATTGCAGGTACAGTTGAAAAGTGATGATATGTCAAATCTTTCAGGTCATCCAAAAGCATTTTAGAAAACTTAGATCTTAAGATGCATCTAGAGCTAGATCGTCACTCAGAGAATGCAGATCAGGGTCATTCCACATTATTAAACCCCAGAGTATAACATGTTTTCCGAATTTTCAACAAGCTGTGTCACTGCATAGTTTATGCATGTTTTTTATTTAACAGATTGTTGATATTCTAAGATCCAACTCTGTCAGGAGCATTACAATGTTTAAAAAAAAAAGGTAGATATAATAAAGATATTTCTAGTCATCATGCTTTCATGTTGATCTGCTCTGATATTTTAAGTGGTTAATCATTGGCCTATGTACTACATGTCCACTAAATTTCATGAAAATATTTGCAGGAGTTTGTTTAGTCCTATTTGTACTTTTTACTATAAATGTAAATCCTAGTGTTTTTTTTTTTTGTTTTTTTTTCACAACAGCTGAACTATGCTCATCCAAAATAAAGAGATTTTTTTTTTTTATTATTGCAATTGATTCTTTACTTCTGCTGCTGTAATTTTTCATTGCACTGAATCACAGTTCAGGTCTCCTTTTTGTAAATAGTGTTATGTTGTGATTATTATTTTTCATGGCAACATGATAATATGGTTTGGGATGACTATAGGTTGCCATTACCTATCTGATTTCTTTTCTTGCTAATATTTTAATTTAATGTGAAAATGTACAATTTGTATGTTTTTAATAGATACTGTTTTGGTAATCACCAGATATTATTTGAAAACGCACAGTTTATAAGTCTGACTATGACATCCAAGATATTTACAGCTTTTTCCAGTCATTGCATTTAATACTTTTCACTTTTGTCATCATTATACACTGGTAGATGCCTCTGATGGCAGTTTAAATGTAGCTTTAGACTGCTATTAGAGTAGAAGTTAATGGCATGAAAAGAAATGATTCCTTGAGTTCTACCCAGGGGCATTTGATATAACTGCTTTACAATTTGATACGAGTATTATTGACTCACCAAGTGCCAGCAGACAGATACATATGTATGTTTGTGTGTGTGTGTGTGTGTGTGTGTGTGTGTGTGTGTGTGTGTGTGTGTGTGTGTGTGTGTGTGTATAAACCAGTGGAAACTCAGGACTGGCAACCCTTTCATATTTCAGTCATTTGATTGAGATTTCTTCTTTTCAAAGTGATCTTGCCCAGTAATACATCTGCAGTAAAACGGTTAAAGCTTCAGACTGTAATAAATAATATCTTGGGAAATCAAGTGTCAGATTTTTATAAAATTATGTTGGAGTAACGCACTGCACAAGTTGTGTGCTCTTTCAATCTCATACTCCATTTAATTCTTGTTCGTCTGTTTTAGTGGCTCGAACCTGCAACCTGATCCTGATAGTGCTTGATGTGTTGAAGCCTCTTGTTCATAAGAAGTTAATAGAACATGAGTTGGAAGGCTTCGGAATTCGACTTAACAAACAGCCACCAAACATCGGCTTCAAGAAAAAGGACAAAGGAGGCATCAACTTCACAGCAACAGTACGTCTCACACAGCATGATGCCATTATCACTATTTTCAGCCCTACATTGATATTTTAAAAAGTGTAATGCTGATAGAAGTATTCTGTTGGTATTAATGAAATGTCCTGTGTTTTCTTTAAGTGTGTCATAAAATGTGCACCATGAATAAGAAAATGAAAATGCAGTTTGGATAATTTATTAAGAATTTTTTTTGAGTCAAATAATGCAGCCATATTCTTAAAATGAAAAAGCATTTCTGCAAATGTGTTTTAATTTAGATTGTAACTAATCGCTTCCATAGGCTGGGACTGATGGACAGATGGGAATCAGAAGTGACAGAACACATTTTCGTTAGCAGTGCAATAAGCATTTTGTGAAAAAAAGAAAAAAAAATGTGCCAGACAACCGTGATCTCAATTCAAAGCAAAAAATTCATGATTCGCATTTTTGCTAGAATTGTGCAGCCTTGGCCAGTATTCATGCCAGCTGTTGTTGAATACACTGTATTTTTTTATTTGCCATTGTAAACAAGTGTGTCATTGATCACTAGCTCAAACTGCTGGTTGTAGCTTGTGTAAGTTACAACTACACTGAAAACATTTACACTTGACAAACTGTCCCATGATGTTTATCATGAATACTTTGCTTAGCATTGCTGCCCTCATGTGGACGTGACTAATACTGCAGCATTCATACAAGGAGTGGGCTCTGTGTGGCTCAAAATGTCATGAAAAGAATGTATTGCATTTACTAAAACATGTACTATTACAACTTATTATTATTATTATTATTATTATTATTATTATTATTATTATTATTATTATTACCAGTAGTAGGAGCAGTAGTAGGCTTGTAGAAAAAAATAGGTATTTATTGGTTTTCCTCTTAAAACAATGGATTAATGGGTATTTCAGAATAATTTTTCTGACAGTCAGTTACTATATTAATGCATTGATTATGTGATTACATTATTTTTAATGTATGTTATCAATGTAAAAATATTCATTGTGAGAATTATTTATTGAATAAACGTGTATTGTTTTGTTTTAATTTTTTCATTTTGTAATGTCAATAAAAATGTTTCCCTTCTGTCTTCCCTTCAGTGTGCACAAACTGAGCTTGATGCTGAAACAGTAAAGACTATCCTGGCAGAATACAAGATCCACAATGCCGACATCACTCTGCGCAGTGACGCCACAGCTGATGACCTCATTGATGTGGTGGAGGGAAATCGGTAAGAACGACCACGGTGGGCCTGTCTTAGACACTGTCAGTGGGTGTGTCCTTGTGGAATGAAATCCTGTTTCAGTTTACTCTTCATTGCTGCGGATAAATTTGCAAACACATCAGGCAAGATTTCAAACCACCTTTTCCTCCTTTTTTTAACAGATGTATATAATATATCTCTTAAATATAAAATCACTATTTTCTCTGACCTAATCTATTAAATCTTAGAAATCCTTTCCATTTAATGCAGTAAAATCTTGGATTATCTAGGATTTGTAAGAATGCATAGTTGGATAGGATTAGGAATGACCTTGTAATTAAATAACTACCAAAATCAATATTAGTCTGAATCCTATGCTCTCTGTGCTTTAAAGAAAAAGCACATGTGTTGTTTGTGAAAAGGGTGAGTCAGCTCATATATTTGCGGACAAGACACCCGCCGTTCATGCCAGACTGACGTACAATGATTAGTGTTGTAATACAAAGGGATTTGATGGATAGCACTCACTTAGTCTCTTGTCACAACAGGGTGTACATCCCTTGCATTTATGTGCTCAACAAAATCGATCAGATCTCCATCGAGGAGCTTGACATCATCTACAAGGTGCCCCACTGTGTGCCGATCTCTGCTCACCACCGCTGGAACTTCGACGACCTGCTGGAGAGGATGTGGGACTACCTAAGGCTCGTGCGCATGTAAGACTTAGTTATACAGGAACCACACGGGTGCTATGAACAGATGGTACAGATGCTTGAGGATGTAAATGCACCGTAAAAAACAGTCTGGTTTAATTTTTGTTTGTTCACTTGGATTACATGTTCATTTGCAGTTACACCAAACCTAAAGGCCAGCTACCTGACTACACATCTCCTGTTGTACTCCCTGATGGACGAACTGCAGTGGAAGATTTCTGCTTAAAGATTCATAAAAATCTCATCAAAGAATTCAAATAGTGAGTATAATAGAAGTGTCTGTTAAAACACATTCTTGTGTTAGGTTGTTTTTTCTCACAAGGGAAAGACATTTTTGTGTTGGATGTTATTTTAGATTCATATATGACTACACGACAGCTGTATTTCATATGCACATAAGGCACGACGTGACGAGACTTTATTGATCCCAAACCGGGGAATCTGATTTGTCACAGCAGCTGATTAATACAGAGGGTGGTATTGAAAAAACTTAAAGGAAAGGAAAGGCAAAACTAACATGATAAAACTATACATAATGTTTATTTTTGGAAACAAACAAATACTTTTTATAGTGGTCAGAGTACTTATTCACTTAAATAAGAAAAATTCACACCTCTGATATTTATACAATATAATTTTTGGATTCTAAATGTGGCAGGGCAATATATCAAATTAAGTAGACTGATCAAATATTTGTTTTATGAAAATAATGAAAAATTACCTATTTGTAAAATCAAGATCATGTCTTCATTTAGAAACCAACAACAAAAAAAATCAACAAAATTTACATAATTACATAATGTTAATTATAAATATGTTTCTCCAGTAATTGCCTACCAGTGGTGATTTTATTTTATTAATTTATAATTGTCTATTTTTTAAATTATGTATTTATTTATTTTTTAATATATCACAGGTACGTGGTGTGCAGTTTTAGTCAAGAAGTTTGTCTTGAGTTCACGGAGACAGAAAAAAAAATGCAAATCTGGATTTCCAACAACACTGAAAGAGTTTAAATAGAATATTTTGGACACGTTTTTGTTTTTTTTTCCTACAATAATGGATATGGATAGTTAGTCTACACCAAACTGACAACTGGTAATCACATAATCTTAAACAGCGCAGTCCTTTTAATCATAGCTGTTGCCGTCTTTATAGGGAGGTTCTCTGGATGAGCATAAATCCTGAGTTTGGATCAGGATCTTTGGGGACGAGCTATACCACCATCTCTAAATAGGAGATCATCAGTCAATATGTTAGTGCTGCTGAGCATTACCTTTCCTCTAGGGAATGAAAAAAGCAACACTATGTCAAAAAAAACTGAAACGCATAGATTACAGAAGCCTTTTAAAGTAAGTGGTGTCATTATACTTTGCAGGATCAGTGGGAATAATAGGTTCTGTGTAAATGACTTTAGGTGACTTTAAAGGTGGGGATTACTGCGCAATATGTTCTGTCATGTTTTTGATCTTGATCTAAGAGGTTTCAGCTTTTCTGTCTTATAGAGATTATAAATGAACTATGGTGTAAAACGTCAATCTCTCCTTTTTTCAGTGCACTTGTGTGGGGATCATCGGTTAAACACAACCCTCAAAAAGTGGGTAAGGACCATATCCTGGAGGATGAAGATGTTATTCAGCTGGTCAAAAAGTAAAAGGAGTCTTATTCTGCTGCATGGCCTGTAAATCAGTGTTCTGTACAGCTGCTCAGTAAAGCACCAACATATCCACAAGATCGTGTCATGTGATCCAGTTTTTGATTTAATTTTGAAAAAGAATGACATGAATGCAAGTGTCATGTTGGAAATCCCCATAATACTTAAACACCATGCATAGTTCATATTGAATATTGGTTAAGCCTTGCTTTAAAATCTGTACAATAAAGATATGAGAGGAAATGAGCTGTTTCATTTTTTGTGAACTGTTTATTTTGCTTTTGTTAAACTTACCCAACCCTTTGACATGAACTTTGGCTTGGAGTCTTCAATCGTAGCCAGCACACGTTTCTTTTCCATAAATCAGGTTGGATTTAATGTGTTATATGGAGTCTGCCACTAACGTGTCACAGAAATCTTAAATCCCATGCACCATCACGGTTACATGTCCTCCTGCAGAAACATACCGGCACTAAACATCAGTGATATCATGACCATTTCAGTCTGGCTCAGAGAGAGTCTCATTTGAAAGCCTTGTCCAGCTTTGAGATTTATGTGACATTGATGATGAAGGCAGTTATTCAGGCTGGTTGCCCACCCCCTCTCTCTGGTAGGGACAGCCACTCAGGTTAATCAGTTCATTCACTCAGATGCAGTCTAGGGACAACATGCGCCAGCTGTTCACAACTAACAAGACTCCACAGAGCAAAATAAAGAGCATTTCATCAGAACCACTGCTGGAGGACTGCATTGTCTAATGTATATATGTTGCAACCTGCATGAAGTGTAGTCGCCATTTTGTCTGAACACTTGATTGCAGGGGATGGCGCCACCGCCTACATGAATTAAAAAGACTGAAAATGTAAAGATTTCCACACGATTTGACACGTAGGCAAAAAAGATGCCACGCAATAAGGTCAAATAAGCTTCAATGGAGATTTTCCAAAGGCAGAATATTTAATACACTGCCAAAGGTAGTACAGATTTTTACAGTCTGTTTTAGGTCAAACTCATAATTGCATAAATCAAATGTGATTGTGTCAAAGAAGAAGAGGTATGGATTCAAATAGCATCAGTGCAATTCGATATGGGCACCTTATGAAACAAACAAAAAAAAGCAAGTAATTTACCAGCATTTTCTTAAACAATTTAAATATAAAAAAGTAAAATCAGTACTTGCCTGGATTGAAATAATGTGTTTGTGGAGCAAAACGGTTTTGCACGAAATCTATTTATTGTTGTTATATTAGATTAGATTAGATACTTTTTATTAATCCCACAATGGGGAAATTCAGGAATTTCAGATACAACTGAACCAAGATTACATTAAACAACACAGGGATACAGATACAGTTGCACTGCCGATTCGCCCCGTGAGAGCGCCACGTTTGCAGATTGGAAAAGGAAAACAACAGGGTTCGATATAAAAGGTCATCTACATGTAGTGCAATGTCAGACATTAAATATTGCACCATTTCTGAGTCTGAATATTGTTGAATATTGTTTGCTGTCTTGCATCACAGCCATTTTAACAAGAATTAGGTTTGCAGCAAGATTCAGTTTTAAAGAGCCGATTAGGAAAAAAGACAAAAATGTCACACCTGCTGTGCAGCAATATTATTATAGTCATTGAGAAAGCTATCAACAGTGTGTTTGATGGTATAGAGTATGGTTTGTAAAAGGAAAAGACTTTTTTTTAGGAAAATCTGCAGTGGTTGGGGGTATTGCCTGGCTGTCCAGCAGCAGCAGGATCAACCCTCATCAGACACTGCCTCTTCCCCACCCCCTTTTCTCCCTGTAAATTATAGCAGCACTTTAGCTAATGAAAGAGTTGAAGACCGGGCACTAATAAAAGCCATTAAGTGAATAAAGCACTTCCCCCTCTAACAAAATTAAAGAATCTACCCATTTGGAGAGGGAGGACTCTGTATTAATATTTATGAAATGCGGAACAAGGCCCCCCCAAACTCCCCAACCCATGTCCAATCCCAGCCTGACCAAGTCCTCCTTGCCAGTGCACCTATCCCAAGAGAACATCACCAACCCCTCCTAGCTTGAAGGAGGGGCAGGAGATGGGGACTTGAAGGGTGCTGAGGACGCAGTCAGGACAGTCTGTCTCCAGTAGAGCAAGCTGGAAGACCCCAAGATGCAGCTCAGAGCAACCAGCCGCCTTCATCACCCATCAGCCCGTTGCACCAAACTGGGTGTCTTACATCTACTTTGGGTCCAGCGGATGGAAAGGTGGGTTTCCTGCAAAGTGACTTCTAACAGAAAATAGCCCGTAAGTATTAATTTATATTTTAGTAGGATACTTTCTGTTACCTTTAACATTTTTTAATGTGACTTTGTTCGCTGTAAATCAGGGACCTTCTTTGATAAACTACAAATAACTTCTTAAATATTTAGTTTTAATTGTGAAATTTATGACAAGTTTTGAGTACTTCTGGAAGACCATGACTGTAAAGTAAACTGTGACCTTTGAAGAAAAACTACTCAATAAAAGGTAAGAAAACATATGTTTGTATCAAAACCATCTTGTATAAAAAAACCATCACACCATCCCATCAGCCACATCCCTGCATCCCTTTGAAACATCCTCATTGTTCTGAAAAACAGAAGTCCGTTTCACCGCCACCACCCACCATTTTCACCCAAATTACTCCCATTTTCATACCATTTGGTCACTATAAATGCAGGGTTTCTCCATAACACATAAATATGCATTGTAATGTAATTTCATTGGACAAAGTGGTTCAGTTGCCACAGATCTAAATTGATTATCCCACCATGCTTTCTCATTTTAGTAAGATGTCCCTTGGGAGCTGAAAGAGACACTGGAGTAGGTAACAAGATTGTCAATTCTTTGGGGAGAAGCAGCTCTCTTAGCTTGATGGTATCATGACTCCTGACATTGGTCTCAGTGACCGTTAAAGCATTTAGCTCTAAAATGTCAAGACTGGTTGAATCTTTACTTTGAGATGTCCTCAGATGGACGGAAATGGATAAAAGTAAGTATCATCTGTAAGTGTATTGTTTCTCAGGTTTACAGACTGTGTTTGCTCAGTTAGGTCAAATTACAGACACTGTACTCTATGCGATACTGAGATTGTTAATATCGCACTGTCGCATTATCCAAACTCTGCTTCCATTGATCAGTTAAAGACCCAATAGAGTGAGGAACAAGTTATTTAAGTATTCAGTTTAGTATATTCAGTTTAGTATTTTCTTGAAATGGTATCCGTTTCAAGTTTAAGAAGAAAATTGGCCAAATTTTTAGAACCTAATCTTTTAAAATTTTAGTCGGGTCTGGTCGAGAAGGGCGCGACCGATGGGAGGGTGGGGTTTGACGCAGTTTGTGCGCAGGAAGGGTGTAACCGTTTTTTCCGCAGTGAGTGTGACCTATGAGTAATCTTTTTTTCTTGTTGTTGTTAAATTCTGCAGATATTTCACTAGAACTGTATTGCATTTCTTTTCTAAACATATTGTGATCTAAGGATGCCATCAAAAAAACTACAATCGGTTCAAAATTTCTGCCATACAACTCTGGACTTCTGCATCTCTTCGACTGTCCTTCAACTGCAAAGAAGCAGAAAAGGAACTTTGTTTTTAATTTTTTTGCATTAACATCATCGAGAAGTAAGGCGGACACGTTTGATGACAGCCCAACAAGATATTCTCCATTTTATTGTTAATTTTACTAGTAAACGTCAGTGAAACTGATTCTACGTTGCCTGATACTGAGCTGGAGCCCCCAAGTTGAACAGTGTTTCTCGTCCTTGCCCGGGACCCCATTGTGCTTGATCTAACCATGCAGTGTGTCTTCTGTCCATGGTTGTGCCAAGCACCTTGGAGTTTTGCGAGCACTATCAGCCTCATGTAATCGTTCCATTGTGGTGATTAAGAATGCTCTGATTTCTCTCATGTAATTTGTACACTTTGCAAAATCTAAATTCATAAATACAAAAGGGAAATAAAGCCAAAATGTTTCGAATATGGAGGGATGGATGGTTTCGTGTTAAAGGCAGTATCTGGGGAGCTGACGAAACTTGTAATGGCAAGGTCCTGATGTCATTAAATAAACTGTTTTGCCCGTTTAGGCTCTGATTTAATTGTTATTCACTTCATTATCTACGATTTAGGACTTTCACTGATTGTGGCTTATAATAAATATTATCTAAACATCCCATGTGTTACCACTGCCTCTTATTTTTCACGACAAAGAGCAGAAATTGATTAAAAAAGAATGAGAGTGTGTTTTCCAGGCATATACTGGATAAAGCGTTTTGTCATCTTCCACAAGCTGGTTGGTTCAAACATGACAGATTTGTACAAACGATCAATTACAGTAAGTGCTCAGTGGCTTTTAACTACGGCTAATAATTTCTGCCAGTAGAGGTCATATTTTAAAAGAATGTGCACCATGTTAAGACTGCGGATACATCACAGATCAATAAATCAAACCACCAGACATTGCGCAATGCCTCAGACGCATAAGCCATGTGTTTTAGAGAGTGGGTTTATGCTCTTGCAATGATGATAAAATTATATCGTTCTTGTTTCCACACAGAAGCTGAGTATGTGTTGTCATAATTCATATTCCCTCTGCTGCACTTAACTAATAAATATTAAATGTATGAACCAGATGCCTCCTTTCTTTAAGACTCTTATTTTAATTGATTCAGTCTTTAGTGACACTCCCATGGGCTGCAGGCTCTAGATGATAATGTCCACTATAACATAAAGCTGCAAGACATTCAGGATTCAGTCACTGTCAATGGGACCATTATAGCACCCAAGTACATTAAGAGCAAGGCCTTGTTATGGTCCCTCTAATTACTTGTCATATCCAGTATTTTCAGAATAATAAACCATGCTTTGACTGGAACACTGATTGTTGCCTGCAGTATTTGTCCGAGATAAAAGAAGAGATCGCCTACCCTAGCTTTAATTTATTCAACTTCACTCTAGTAAAGAAAAAGTGCTGATGGGGACTAATTTGATCGCTGATGTTTGAGTCCTAAATGCAACTTTTATTTTAAATTACTTGATTTTACCAAAAGAGAAAAAAAAAACTTAATACTTACAAATTCATTGGAGACATCATACTGAAAATCACATATCTGATGAGGTTTGAGGTATACAGAACAACTGATTCCTGAAGCTATAAAATAATGTTTTTTAATCAAGTTACTTTTGTGGCAATGCAAAACTAGTTAAAACATATAGCAATGAAATCTACCTACCATTTAGCTAACATAGACTTTCATCAGTGGAGTTGTTCTTGTTTTGAGGCTAACTTGATGAGCAGTGCTTTGAGTTAATTGTGGAGACTGTCTGTGCAGGCAGTGACCTTACACCCAGACAGGGAATACGGGGTTTACGGCTTATCCTATTACAGTGGACTACAGTGGATGTGCTACACAAACAAGCTAATCACCCTTTTCTCTACAAAGACAGTAAACAGCAAAATGATTCTCCAAAAATCACTGCAGGATTCACATGGACATCAGTTTATTTGATTGAATTAGTTTCAAACCATTTCATTTGTTTCATAACAATTACAACAACTCTGGATTACTCACACAAAAATTATTGATCCTAAAGTAAAACCAGGTGGTACCTAATAAATCTTAACCTGCCTGTAGAAAGACAAAGAACCAGTATTTGACAATTGACTTGTGGACTAATGCAGGTGGCACACAGGTGTCTACAAGTTACAGAGCATAGAAATACATTCGCAAGCATTGCATATTGTTTAAAAATGTTGTGTTGATCTCCAAGTCATTTCACCAGACAAGAAATAAAGTCAAAACACATTTCTATTCCTCACTTTCAATTTGTCAGGCATGTTTCACTATCTTTGCGATACCTTAGACTGCCATTACTTCAATAGCACTAAGTAGCTGCTTCTGTGCAGCAGATATTCTACATAGTTTTGACACACTGGGGAAAACAAGTTAATACTTGATGCACACACGTACATGCATGTAGGATTCCTTCACAACGATGAAACCCACTCCAGTAATTAATGGTAAATTATAGCTGGTTATGTTTTATGTACCTTCTATTACAAATGTGACATTGCATTTTAGTACAACAAGGTGTTACAGGTGTAAAACATAAATGAGTTTCAACATTTTGGTGCCAGATTGCCAGGCTGTAAACAGTGTACTTTATTAGGCAATGCTTCATTTCACAGCATGTGGTGCTCTTTGTACATTCATAACACCCCCTGCCAATAAATTAGAACAAACATATGACGATTAGGACGTCTATAGAGTTTCAAAGGGAAACTACATATTTCCAAAGCTGCAGAAACTTCCAGTAAACAGGGTATGGTTTTATGAATGTACATGATCTACAGTAACACAGAATATGATAAACAGCCATGAGTCAAATAGTGCAAAGTAGGATGAAGTTAACACTCGGGTAACAAAACAGTTTAGAGCTGAAATGGGACAAAGAACTTCTTTTGAAATTTACTGAAATGCAGATGGATCATGAGGTGGTACAGGCGCTTTTTTCTGTGTGAGGCTTCCATAACGGTAAGAAGTGAGGAACTTGGGTAACCATTTCATCTGAGGATTTATGTGGTTTTTATAAGACACTATGGCCGTGATGCTGAGAGGCCTGATATCTTCAAAAGGCTGCTTTGTCGATGCTGGCAGTTTTGAACAGAAATGCCGGAACGAACGGTGTGGAACCAAATTGTGTTGACAACTAAATGCTGCTCACCACCATCCAAAAAAAAAAAAAAAAAAAAAAATCTCAAATATCCTTCACAAGCACCTTATTGAAAGATTCCACTACATTTTTAAAGAGTTCTAATCCTTTCTTGCCCCTACATGAGATAATTCATGCTGAAACCAAAGAGGAAACTAGTTGCTTTAAATCATGTCGCACAGTTTTCCATTAGAGAATCAGCTTATCTGTTACAGAAATCTTGACCAAAGCCTTACAGTGACGATGTCCAGAGGTCAGCAATTTTTACTACTTTGTTCTATCCCAGAAGAGCATAAACATTGCCATGAGTGACGTCACATCACAGACACAAATACAGTGCTGTGGCTGTTCGCTTTAAAGTCAAACCTTGTTCAACAATTACAGACAAGACAGGAACGTTAAAACGGCGATTAGTGCTTTGGCAATAGCATCTCCACAATGAGGAATTTTGGCTCAATCTTACCAAAGGCTGTGGCACAGATGTCACTACCCACACCAGGAAAAAACAAAAACAAAAAACAAACTCCCTCCAAGTCTTGGCATCAAGTGGCTGAGCAGAGATAGTGCCAAAGCCAGCAGTCCTAATGAGAATATCCATGGCAACATTTTCTCAAAAGGACAGAGCAGTCACCAAACATGGTCCATTGTTCTTGTACAGCCAATAACAACATGTCTATGGATTGACATACTTTCTCTTTTCAAAGCAGATTGCAACTCCAGTTTGCAGTTCACAAAAAGCCCCCTTATAATGCTGGCTTTCTAGGTTTTTAGTCAGTTTCAACACAAACGTAATGCCCTGCCCTACAAGGACTTATCTCAGGCATAGATCTGCCCAGAACTTCCTGTGTGGGGGTTGTCTCCAGCAAGGCGCTCCTGGGATGGTTGGCGATTTGTGTCACTGGATTTAATAACACCTGCATAGTCATAGATCCCCACCTCCAAGTTCTTAGCTCTCAAGGCAGCAGTATGCAACTTCTCCAGGAAATCAGGCATGCCTACCAGGAAAAGGAGATAATCATCGAATCATCTGCATGGAAAATATTTAGAGTGGTACCCCAGTACATGACTAAGCAAAAACAAATATATACAAATATTTATAAAGTTCAAGTCTTTCAGGTAATAATGTTTCAGGATTTTACTTTAATTGCCCCTCATGACTAGTATTTATATAGATAACTAAAAGTCAACTGTTACAAAAATTAACAATACACTTGTGACAAGAAATCATAATCGTGACAAATAAAAAAGCTCACCGCTCGACACCATCCAGCTCACACAATAACGTGGAAAGACTGTCTGTGGGTCATCACTGTAAGTCAGCAGGTAATCAAATCCATTCTGTAAGAACAAATTAACATGTCACAAAACACAGGCCCCTGGACAGAATATAACATTATTAGCACAATAAAATATTCTCCTCATACCTCATCAAATGACTTATGTGGACGAATGACCATCTTTGACTGGTATGAATGAACTCTGACAAATTCTTGACTTTCTGGAACACGAGGATGTTGAACAGCTCTACAACAGAAGATGAGAAAGATGCATTTATACACACAGAATGAAATACAACTTTAAAGAAAAAGGAAAAAACAAACTCAACCAGGAAATGGTTAGTTCAGAGGGTCGCACCTGGACACCAGGATCATCAGGTTATTCTCTACATCCACATCATAGCGACGCACATACACGTAGTCCCTTGAGTACATGGGATACTATAAAGAAAGATTAAACAAGATTATTGAACAGCTGAGGAAATACAAACTGATGATTAAAACCTGCCAAGTAGCTGTTCTTGGTGAAATGGCTGTCCAAGGTCATTCATACTTTGTTTATATAACAGTAGGCAGAAGGTGAAAGTTGCCCAGGGAACACAATCTTAAATATTATAAATACAGCCTCCCTTTTGGCATGAAACCAAATAACAGAAACTCACTGGAAAGTGTGTAGCCCAGTGCACAACTTCAGAGCCTGTGCTGACATCACGGTCCACCACTTCAAGTTTGATAACCAGAGAATCCCACTTCTTCCTGTATTCTGTATCCAACTGAGGGAAAGGGGAAAGTGAAAGTCAAGGACAGGGTGCTTAATTTAGAACAGAGGACTGTCACAGTCGCTTTTATGTGATGCATACATGTTGGTTGTGCAACAGCAGTTGGCTTGTGTAAATACTCAAAAGCTGCTGTTGTACCCCAGTCTATTAGTGAAAAATTTCTTTGATGGTTCTGGCTAAATCTATACCTTACATACGTTTAATGTGTGGCGTGTGTCCACTACTAGGAAATGGAAATAATAATAATAATAATAATAATAATAATTTTTATTTAAAAGCACCTTTCAGGTCACTCAAGGACACTTTACAGAGAATATTAAAACATAGCAACAATAAAAACAGAAACAAACAGCAATAACCAAATCATAAAAACTATTTTTAAAAAATCTACAGAAATCATGATAGTTTAATTTACTTCAAGTAACATTCTCCACTACTTTTCAATTTAGACTTCAGGGAGAAGGAGGGTGTTAAGAGTATGACTCTCTTCTTCCCAGGATATCATCTACTATGAATTAACACTGTGCTGCAAATATTTATTTATTCATCTATGTAATCATCCTTCAGATAAATTCCAAGTACTAGTTAAATCCAGTTGGTAACTTACCTGAACATTGAAGAACTGTCTAGGGGTGACATCATTATAGGATCCCAACACTACAAGCATAACAAACAAGAAAAGATGCTGATTCCTCTAAACTGTACAGAGTAGTCATGCCAACCAGTGCAGAGGAAAAGCAAACAACATCAGAGAAAGCTGTATGTGTGCTTTACACACAATAAAATTACACTTGTGAAATTATGAGTGAGCTGACCTCTGTATTCATAAAGGTGACTATTGGGAATTGGACGTTTCCACACTTTGAAGTCCTTCTTTTCCATCACAGCTTCCCAGCCAGGCTCCAACTGCCCAGCCAGAGTCCCAGATGATGTGCTTATACGTTTTACAGCCTCTAGTGCCTCTAGCTCCAGTCCACACCTTGATATGGAGATAAATATCAGAATAGGTCATTAAGTACACAGTAGACATTGCAAATGATAGCCAAATCATTATAAAACACTGCACCGGACATGCACAGGATGCATATTTAAAGATCTGGAGTAAAATGTAAACTAGAGTTCTTCCGATTTCCCTTCCATCAGGAGGCGTTTTAATGGTCACAGTAAGAACTAGCTGGCATGAGTTTTTCATATTGATTCAGATGGGTTCAAATCTACAGCTATAATTCAAACAACACAAACCAAACACTTGCATTTCTATTGGTTAGGCTATTCCTTTAACTTGGCACTTGTCTGTATGTGTGAGCATCCCTCTTTACATTAAAAGATAGATGTTCAAACCTGCGAATTTCCTCATCTTGAATCTTCTCATTATCCCACATGAAGACACCAGCCAGAGCAGCAATAAGTTTCCCAGAAGGAGCGTGCTTGCTCTGAAATCTGCGCCATATGTTTCCAACCAGGGTCCACCTGGTCCGCTCAGAGTACAGGTTGGAGTACAGTTCGGCGATCTGACAAGCACGTCGAAGCCTCTGGCCAGTTACAAAGCCACAATGGTCCGCGAATATGGAGAGCAAGTTTTTCCTCTTTCGGTTGGATCCTGCGGCCTCAGAGGCACCCACGCCTGCCCTCTGGATCCAGGACAGTAGCAGGCCCAGGCTCCGATCAAGCCATGGTACCTTGTTAAGCTTTGTTCTGCTGGCTTCGACACAGCTCCTGAACGATCTGCCACTCTGTATCCTAACTGTGTTTACGCCAATCTCGCAAATCGGACGACGGGGAACAGATTGAAACATGACGACCGTGACACAAGTTACCCAAGACAAAATAGAAGTCAAAGGGAGCAAACAACAGCACCTAGCTTACGAGATATGTAGCAAACGTCAATGCTCTACGGAGATGCACCATGCAGGAGTGCAGAAATACATCATACTCTACAACTAAGTAGGTTCCAATGACTTTGTTTCCTGACAAAAAAATGTACTTTTACTACAGTAACACTTAATGGACCGTCTGTGAACACGCGACACATGAAGTTAGCATTAGCTCCTTCTCATAACTACTCACAAGTGCGACGGAAACACACCACGATCGAACACTTGCTTCACCGTTGAATTATAAGTCTAATAACAACAACTTTAATTCTTTGTCTAATATTATTACGCGGTAGTCTACCTGTGTATCTTAAGTAGAGGTTATCTCACGTTTTTCAAACTCTCAGCTCATTTGACCTCCTCTTCCCACAGACAAACACACGCCCACTCAATGAACCCGCCTTACAAATCACAACTCGAGCGTTCATTGGATAGTAGTCGTTAAACCGCAAATATGACTGGTCAAAATTGGTGTCTTTCTTAAATGTAGCCGCACTGGAACCAGCAAGTGTGCATGTTCTGCTTTGCGGCGCTGCGTAAACTCCCCTTCCAGTTTCTTCGATGAACTGGAATCAGTTTTGAGCCCTCGAGTGCTACGTGTTCACTAGGGGATTAGAAAATTGGAATCTGAACGAGAATCAGTGTATATCCAAAGGTTAACCCATAAAGAAAAGGGGATGTCAAGTCCCTCTAGTGGTGCAGAAGAAGTATTCAAAGTCAATCGTGTTAAGCAGTGATCACGAGCCCCCCACGTGTTAGTAAAATCCAAGAGTATTGTATGTACAATGCCAGTAATTGGACACTTATGTGGAAATCACTTTTGCTGCCTTGCTTTATGTGCTACTAACTAAAACCAGAGCATCAATAGTAATAACATAACAACTTTTAAAATATTATGTAATGACCTTTTTTCAGTATGTGTCGTTACCACAAAACCAGTGTAAAACTCCACTTTTAAATCACTTATTTCATAGGGACAACCATGTCTATTGAAATTGAGTCAGATATTTAAGGAAGTTAATTCTTAAAATAGTCAAATGATAGCCATTCTTCTTCTGTTTGTTTGTTTGTTTTTTTATTGTTTGCTTATTTATTTACTCATTGTATAAAATTAAACTAAGCATGGATATCATTCAAGTATGCACTTCATGTCTTTTCTCTTTACAGGACAAAATACATTTGAATGTCTGATCTTTGCATCTGTTTTCACCATGAGGAAAAAGTATACCATGAGAAATGTAGATGACTTATAAAAATTCAAGTAATTTTGGAGTTGTATCATAAAACAGATTTTTTTTTACTGTGGGCTAAAATTTTCACTAATCTATTTATTATGTGCATTTAAAAAATGATTAATATGTTATTTAAATGAGAACCACTAGGTGGCACTGATTCACTGTGCAGAAATGTCTAGAAGGCGGTTTACATACTTCATAGCCTATAAGTTGAAAGCAGATTCTTTTTCTCCTCCTTTAAGTCTTGGAGTCACCTAAATGAAACTGCCTGAAACAGCCATGCTGCAGCTCCTAAATGTACTTGTTCTACGTCAACACTGAACATATTCAAAATAATAATAATAATAATAATAATAATAATAATAATAATAATAATAATAATGAAATTAAAAGAGAGAAAAGTTTAGCTGACCTAAATTGTCATCTGGCACTCAAATTATAGTCCTATCACATCACCAAACTCTCTTGGCAGAACTATAACATACAGTGGTGAAAAATAGAGGCGTAGGTCATCATACAGGCACCACAAAAAGGCAAATACTAATTTGTTTACCCC
>JAQQZY010000005.1:9641667-9656699 GCA_030068375.1 Ostorhinchus rueppellii
TATATATGCGCGCCAGTGATTTGTGTTGAGTACCTGAACGTTAAAAATCCAGAGGTTGACATTTATGTATGGCCATTGTCAGGTGAAATGTTTAAAAAAAAAAAAAAAACTAAATGCACATTAACAGCCTTTTTATTACCATCTGTACAAACTGTAGAAGAAAATTGTAGTCATTGCAATATATCGTTTCACAAATTCTCAGTTCCTCTACAGTAATCGGCTCAAACTCTTTGCCTCTGTTGGAGAAAGAAGTCTTAAACAGCTTCTAGTCATGCATTCATATAAAAATTGGAGCTCTTAAAACTGGAAAAACCTCTTGTGTATGTCTGTTAATGTAGGTATATACTAAATTAAGCAAACATAATTACACATTAGATTAAAAACCCACGACAACAAGCTGAATTAGAGGTTCTTGTCAAGATATGTCATGTTCACCTGCCAGAAAAATGTACAACACAGCAACTGTCCAAAATGGGAAGGAATCTTTGAGGCACTCTTCAAAGAAAATTGTCACTGAAAATAATTTTTTTTTTTTTTTTTTTTTTTTTAATGTTGGAAAATTGCGTCATACAGATTTAATCTGAATAATACTCCACCCTTATTCATAAATTTTCAGTTGCTTCCTGGTTCCTGAGTCCCCTTCTCTCCGGTATAATGTCGGGCTTTGTTTTCTACTTTGTGCGCATGTTCATCTTGCAGAAGGTAAGCTGGCTTGCTTTTTTTTTTTTTTTTTTTTTTTAATTGTTATAATTACAAATAGTTGTGTATGTTACCTGAAGTACGTATAGATTGATAGGGAAGTTAAAGGCAAAGTTTTACACACTTAATTTAAGGAAATGGTTCTTGCTTGATAAGGAAGACTACTGTGCTTTAAACTAGTTCCTGATTCCCTTTATACACTGAAATTCAGATTAACCCAATGCGACTGTCTTGCTAGTAGCTGTATTTCTGACTGTGTATTGTCCTTGTAGAAAGACCCTGTTCCTAATGGATTGAAGGCCCTGCCTGTCTTCTATGCTATTACGATGGGAATCAACCTGTTCTCCATCATGTTCACTGGAGCTCCAAGTGAGTATCATTGTGTCAGTCCTTTTGCTCTGCATGCCTGCCCACAGCCACAGCTTAAAATAAACTACTCCCTCAGACAGCCGGATGCCCACATGTATTCCAGACCAAACCAGACGGTGTTTACCATTTTCACAGAAGCCGTGTTTATTTTAACATGTTTTTAGGGTTTTTCTTGCTTGTGGTTCTATGTGGGTCATAGCCGGAATGAAATTTTAGAGTGGAGCACAACAGGGAGATGGAAATAAGATTTCACTTAACTCTTGACGTCACTGTCTGTGCGCTTCACACACGGAGGAGGAAAAGAGAAGTAAAGAGGGTGTTTGTAATGTTCATAGTTGTCCACTTCAGTAGTCACATTGCTACTCAGAATTTGTATAGTAATGCTCTGAATACTGTTGGCTTTTTCATCTTGAAGAAACTTTATTAAATGAGCAACTTTTGCTCCTTTTGTTTTCTTCTCTCTACAGGGCCTAACAGTTCAAGATCTTAGCTGGCCTGGGCCATTAAATGGCGCCTACAGGCCAGAGTATGACCAGATATCGTGCGCTGATGTGTACATGCACATCAGCGTACTCGCACAGAGAGGAGATCACTTGCAGTTCCGACATAGCCCATTATCCTGCTTAGTCAGGCACATTTTGTACAATTGTCCCTCATCTGGACACACTGTACATGGGGACCTGTACTTGAGGTGCCTCACGTAACAAAAAGGTGCGAGATTGCATTTCAGACACACTAACAAATCCCTACCGCATGCCTGATGAAGCTGGAGTCAATTTGACAGAGGTTGTTTGGACACCTGCTTCATCAATCCCATGATCGCTCCAAAGCATCATCTTTGTTTATTTTACTTTTTTTTTTTTTTTGTTTTTGTTACATACAACACTTAAGGACTGATTTGGTTTTTATCCTTAAAGTAATAAGTCATGTGTCTCCACTAACTACAGCTTTGGATAGTAGCCTGATACTACACAGGGACGCAGTCCAGCAGTAGCACATTATTGCTGATATATGCACTGTAATGCGGCTGTGGTATCTGCAGCAACTGAATACAGTATGTTTAGGTTTCCAATGATAGAACTTGCTGTTCCTGTAAACCAGACCCTATCATAACGGTGCGATTGGACACCAGGCATTTCGCAGCACATTCCTACACTCTATATACACACCGCTGTCAACGAGCTCAAGCCATCATGTTAAAAAATGATTGCCATTTGGGCTAAAGAATGTGAAGATCAAATGACAATCTATTTACAAATGAGCCTTGGTGTGACCCATGTTGTTCACGCCTCATTAATCTCTCATCTCCCGTCAATCCACTGAGGATCAGACCACAAATGGAATAATCCCTTTTATGTCCCAGAAAAGTTTGTCGACTTGTAGGTATTAAAATCATACCTACAGAAGAATTTTCCTGACATTTGTTGAGTTTTACCCATAATTATGTAAATATACCAAAGCTGGTAATTTCATTACACTTAGATTTTTTTTAATGAGACGCATCAAAGACAAAAAATCTATCGTGATTTTCCGTAGATGTTTAAAAGTGCTGAGTGTCCTAATGACAGTATATGTGACCCCCCCCTTCGCCACATGCAACACCTGCCTCCATTGATGAACTTCAATGCATTTGGCTGGATACAAATTTTCTGCTTGGGTTACCCTCTGAAAAACAAACACTCAGTCAGTGGTTGCTCTGGGGACATGACAAACAACGTAAAACCAATACAGATGGCTTTAATCTGAGATATTGTGCTAGAACAAAAGTGTAAGCATCCTCAGAAGATTCTATTGTCATGCATGTTATGAAGGATGGATACTTATTGTCACGAGTGAATACTAGGTTTGAAGATCCCTTTAGTGCAGCTGTCATTTAATGCTAATACTCTCAGTAAGTGCTACACTAGGCTCTAGATAACACTGAGAACCAAAATCCAAAGAGCCCTTGCCAAGTGAGTCATTCAGACAGTCATTGTAATTGAGGTTTTAGGTGAATTGCACATATAGTGGTGGGAAAAAAAACAGGCCATATTATTGTGTAATGTGGGTCATGGAAAACAGGAGAGGTTCTAGGGAGGGGTTTGGAACGTAGCCGTGGTTGAATTCCATTTCCTGTGCTATCCCATTCATCCCACTGCATGGCTGGTGAAAACTTGTTCTTTTGTGTGGAAATACTAGACAGTCTATTTTTAATCTTTTTCTGAATTTAGAAAAGTTGCCTACAAAAGATAACTATTAAGAAATGTTTCATCCAGTACCCCCTATTTTTTTCCTTTTTTGTTTTTATCCCTCATTGTTTTATTCTCAGAAGTGTTAGTTAGTAGTAATGTTTAGCTGATCAATACCTGTTTGTAGCTGTCTCGGTGCTTGTAAGCCAGTATTTTAGTGAAATGCGAGAGGCTCAGCTGTTCCAGACCCACCTTCCGTTTCCCCTCTAATGCTTCTTCTGTCCTGAAGGGAGTGAGCTTCCATTGCGTAACTGAATAAACATCAGTTAGATGCTCCGCAGTCTCATGCTGCAGCGTGACTCAGTGGAGAGAGTGCACTGTGGACTCTGCCCTCAAATGAACACGGTGACCGAGACACTTATCTTTTAGCCTTGGCTCTCATTTCCTTTTGTTTGTCTTTAGACTTCCCAAACAATCCCAAGCTGGTCGAATTGTTTATTTTACAATGCTTGGCCAAGGTCACCTGAACAGTGGTGTTGTTGGAGTTTTTAGCTATACTCGTTTTTTTTGTTTTGTTTTTTTTTAATCGCACTGCTGACTTGGGACCTCTGTATGACAAAGATGACAGAGTCCCTTGGGAAATGCAAATAATTCACTTTCTGCCAGCATGCTGCATTACACGTACCTCTGCCGCACCAGCTTTACTGCAGTCTTGGCAAGAGCGTTCCTTTATTGCTACAGCAAGCATCTCCTGAGAATGACTCCTTGTTCTTCAAGTTATGTTGCCTTTTAAGGAACTCATTGTTCATGTGCAGTTAGTTGGGAACTGGGGGGGGGGGGGGTTGTCATGATGACATTTGCTCTAACCTTTAGGCGTTATATAACTATTGACATCTAAGGGGTACCAATACTTTCCATACTTAACCAGCATGTACAATAAGTCAGTGCAGTTATACTTCACGTGCAGAACCAAAAGCTGGCACTTGAAGCCATAATACTTAGATAATTGCTGTTGGCGTGTGGTGCATTTTGTTGTTATTTAAGGTTAATGAGAATACAACTACCTGCTACAATTCTGTATTATATAATCACATTTTGACAGGTAAATACTCTTACTTGACAACTAATTTTAATACAATGCAATTTTGTGATGTAAGAAGGTGGTAGCAGCAGCTGCCCTGAGTTTTAAATCTTCCTTTCTACATTTGCCTTTGTGTCTTTGCTGATTCCTGATGGGCCTTCAGTTCTGGGATTTGACAAGATCCCTTGGTGGGGCATCCTGCTCATCTCATTTGGCTTCTCTCTGGTGACCGCCATTGTAGTATGGTTTATTGTCTGCCCTCACCTCAAGAAGAAGAT
Organism: Ostorhinchus rueppellii; assembly: GCA_030068375.1. Classification (NCBI taxonomy): domain Eukaryota; kingdom Metazoa; phylum Chordata; class Actinopteri; order Kurtiformes; family Apogonidae; genus Ostorhinchus; species Ostorhinchus rueppellii. Next base: position 9,646,263 of record JAQQZY010000005.1, read on the forward strand.
TGAACGTAAGTCATTTACTTTACTTCATGATTTGCTCTTTCAATCCTGTAACTGTTTTGACTGGTCACTATTTGTTTCCTCCCATTGAGCCACTGAACAAGGGAGATTTACCATTTTGCATGTTGCATAATCCTATTCACACAAAGAACTTGTATTAATTCAACAAATGGAGTTGGGATATTTTGTTATAATGGAGTCCCTGTAATGAAAATCATTTGAAAATATAGTACCTGTTTGATTTTGTTTGATAATCCAGGATTAAAACAAACCCAAAAGCCATCTGCGTTTATGTACCAGGAGTCTGGCTTCGGTGTTGGATCTCCATTGAGTTTTAACCTTTGATTTATTGTGTCTCTATATTCTGAGGTCTTCATTTTACTGTGCCTGCCCTTTCTTTGTATGCTGCATTAACACTAAAGGCAGATTACAGAATTACTGTAAAACGTACCCCCTGCTCAAGCACAACTCTTAAATCAAGATAAAGATGTGTTTTGAGAGATGTCAAAGAAACAGATTTAGCTGATGCATGATGTGTCAAGATCAGCCTTCTTCCAGAAGTCAAGTAGACTAAATGGGTCATAGTGATCCACTAATTGGTCTTTACGGTCTTGACTAAAATAGGCCTGGGTTGAGTTGAGGTGTTGGCATGGCATGTAAAGTTGGAGATCAAAGGGTCAATGACAGCTTTGACTCTAGTCTCAACCAGTTTGAGAAACCAAGTGTACAGAACAATCCTAGCACTACTGAATAGAAAATATTGGCATAGAGTATCTGATTCACTTAAAGACCACAAACAAATGTCATGAGCCACAGGCTGCATTGAGTCTTATCTTCTTTCATAAGTTAAGCTCTCAGCGGCAGTGTAAATATGTTCTTTGTAAGGTCATAATCCATTTATCTGATCTTATGAAAACACAGGCTCAGTTTTGGACACAGGTAAGCTGGATTTCTAGGACAATGGGGTGTGTTTTTTCTTCCTCGAGTTATGCAACTTTTATTACACTCTGGTGCTTAAGTTGAAAGGAAACATGTGCTGTGTTACTTTACTGTTATGTGTGTATGTATGATGTGACCCAGGCCATATCTCACTGCAACCCCTCCCCTACTAGGAGATATCAAGTCTTCCAGTCCTTCTGAGAGCCCCCTGATGGAAAAGAGAGAGCTGAGAGAGGCCCACTGTCCAATCCTGAAGCAGGCTTCAAAGGAGGTTTCACCACCCACTGCTCCAGCTGCCAATCAGAATCCCCCTGCTCAGCCACCGACTGCCACTGAGGAGCGCAAGGTTGCATTTGACATCGGAGATTCTGACGATGTCGACAATAATAAGGAACGCAAGGTGGCGTTTGACATTGGAGATTCTGATGACACAGAATACAGTGACGCAAATGATGGTAAGTATATGGAGACATAGCGATTTTTTTTTTTTTTTTTTTTTTTTTTTTTTTTTTTTTTTTTTTTTTTTTTAATCCTCATTTTTGCAATTCCAACAATTAGAATTTTGTGCCTGTCTTAATTAGTTATTTTTATAAACACTGCAGTCATAAATCTTAGTCTGTAGTTGCATGTCATCAACATAATCAGTAACATTGGGAATGAAATGAAATGGGCTTTAAATCATTTTCACAATGGTCTTAGTTATTAATGCAAGTTAAAACTCTAATGCCTGTTCATTAAATTGTTCAATAGGATGTCACAAAATCTCTACAACTACAAGATTTCAATTTTGTTTTCATCCCTTTGTGTAGTTCAAAAACAGGTTCAATCAAACAATCCGGTCCAGGTCAACAACCAGCAAGTCCAGAGCAATGGCTCCACCAACACTACCAGCCAAGTCCAGTTCAGTAACCAGGTTCAGTTCAGCAACAGGCCAGCACAGATTCCCAGTAACGGTTACAGCCAGTACCACACGGTTCACAAAGACTCGGGTCTCTATAAGGACCTCCTGCACAAACTCCACCTGGCTAAGGTTGGTGACTGCATGGGTGAGGGAGGTGATCGGCCAATCAGGCGCAACAACAGCTATACTTCCTACACCATGGCTATCATTGGCATGCATGGAGACTTCAAACATAAAGATGGGGATTTCCGTGCCAGTGAGGACGGAGACAAGGGTCCAGGGTCAGGTGGTCAAGAAAGGAAGCGCATCCGGATGGATAGTTACACCAGCTATTGTAATGCCGTGGCAGAGCACACAACTCCTGAGGGTCTGGGAGAGGGCGACGTAACACTAGAAATGGGAAAAGAGGATGCAGGCAGCAGCCAAAGCTCTCTGGACGATGATGGGCTCGAGTCAGACAAGCCAGAAGTTTCAATCCTCTTCCAGTTCCTTCAAATTCTCACTGCCTGCTTTGGATCCTTTGCCCACGGAGGAAATGATGTGAGGTATGTGGTCAGTTATTGTAGTGATAGGAAGTAGTTTTGGTTCTGTGGCATGTGATTTTTGTGACTTTTTTTTTTTTTCCCTCAGTAATGCCATTGGACCTCTTGTAGCTTTGTGGATTGTCTACGAAACCAGCAGCGTGACTTCAAATACACCTACACCCATCTGGCTTCTGCTGTATGGTGGCGTGGGCATTTGTGCTGGTCTCTGGGTCTGGGGTCGCCGAGTGATACAGACTATGGGCCGGGACCTGACCCCCATCACCCCCTCAAGGTAAAACCACCACAGTCTAGAACCTGTGTCTGCTTCGTCAGAAAACAAACCACATCCTCTACAGACATTACCACTTTTTTTTTAATTTAGTTGGCATGTTCAGACAGATGACTGTATTTTTATTTTCCTTCAGTGGTTTCAGCATCGAACTGGCCTCTGCTCTGACTGTCGTGGTTGCCTCGAACATTGGCCTGCCTGTCTCCACCACACACTGCAAGGTAAGTTAAACACTGGTCTGGGAACTAGACTGAGACATGGGGGCAGAAACTTTAGTGTTATGAGAGGTCGCAGTAAACGGGAATAGTCTGGAAAGTCAGATGTGGGGCCAGTTTCTGCTCATTCTATGCATCAGATTTGGGATGTAATTTTTTTTTTTTTTTTTTTTTTTTTTTTTTTAAGTTATGAAATATTAGGGCAGAAGTCAAAAATGTTCTGCACTGTTATTGGAAAAACACGACAGCATTTCATATTAACAGGAAAAACAAGTTTTGTGGATGGTTGTTCAGCTGTCATAAGTGAATACAGGTATAAAGGATGGATGTCTGTATTTTTCATGAACCAGAAAGAACTTGGAATTAAACTTATCTTATTTAGTTTTGTTAATAGGTAATGCAGTTTCAGTCACTTTTCGGAAACCTCGGTTTTTAGTCTTTATTCCAGGAGATGGAATGTCTTTTTAAACGCCTAATTTTCATCATTGTGAGGTTTCTTTAATACTCACCTTGATGCAGACAGAATATATTTTAAGAGAAACCCTCTGAAACCTGTTTCCAGGTGGGCTCTGTGGTGGCTGTTGGGTGGTTGCGTTCAAGGAAAGCAGTTGACTGGCGTCTCTTCAGAAACATCTTTATGGCGTGGTTCGTCACCGTGCCCATCTCTGGGCTGATCAGCGCCGGCATCATGGCCATCTTCATCTACGCCATCCTATGAGCGTTCAGCTGCACCCCAAGCAGGGGAGGAGAAAGAAACCGCTCCAGTGAGCAACCAGGAGAGAGAGGAGGCCAAAATGTATTGCTTACCTCAATCCAACTAAGGAAGAAAAAGGAAAAAAAAAAAAAGTTGAAATGACTTGTGATATTGGCCTGTGGTTCTTGGCTGCATCATCTTCAACCTAGAATTTGCTGTGTTCCATTTTGGCCACATACCCTCCAGTGGGAGGGTTGCATTTCTTTGTTCTGACTTACTTTTCCATATCTCATGATTCTGTAGAGTTTATCTAAAGATAACATTTTTTTTCTGATATTCATTATTCCATTTTTTTACTTTGCAATTGTGTATATACAACCTTGCTTTGTTTTTAAATTGTTTTACAAACTTCAAAGACGAACAATTAAAATTCAGTGTTAGTCTTTTACAGCTGTATCTGGTCACAACATGCTGACAGTAACAGAAATGCGAAAGCAGTATTTTTAGGTGAGAAACGAGGTGTTTGTGCGTCTTTTTATCCCCACAGGTTTTTGTTCACTCATTTTTGCCTAAACTGCAATTAACTTCCTCTTGTATCAACATTCACATTTCATGGAGGTTCTGTTGGTAGAAGGATTAATTATAAAACTGGAGGATCTGACCAATGCCATATCACTAAAATATAGACATGAAACTCAAGTTATGAGTGGATTATATGTCTGACATCCAGCGTGGTAGAAATATCTTAATGCCTGAAAGAAGTTGGTTACTTGAATTTGACAAATGTAACTGCAGAATGTCAACTCATGCAAACATGCTTTTAAACAAGACCTTAAGTTTCCTGTTAAAACTTGACCGCATCCTTGATGGTTAAATGCTTTAGGCCTCAGCCTGGTTTCTCTAGTTCAGCTTGTATTGGCTACTTTCCAGTTCAGTTTTCTCCCTCTTTTTCAGTGAAACTTGCACCTGCCTGAATGTTTGGGTTGCTTTTGCTTAAACCTTCCTCATTTGGCCTGAAAAGTTGAATAAGAGGCTCATGAGTTGGAGAAAGAACAGGAAAGTAAATGGAGTTTTCTAACGGGGTGGTTTGATGTGGAGCTGATCTGGTGTCATGCTTGAGTACAGGCACATATGGTGCATGCCAGCAGTGTGGTCATTTGGCTGCAGAACTAAATGCATTTCAGACCTGTAGATGCTGTAGTTGCCTTAATTGTTTTATTTTCCCTTAGGTACCAAAGATTATTATTTTTTTTTTTTTTTTATTAAATGCACATCAACATACTCTTGTCCACATTTGTGGAAGAAATACAAATAAAAATGGGAAAACATTGTTCTGAGCTTTGTCTTATTAAATTTACAGAAGTCTTTTATTATGACTTGAGGATTTTTTAAAAGGGTTTCATTGAAGGCAGTACTTTGCTGAAAGCAGAAATGAGGTAAACCATTCTAAATTTATCCTTTATGCACTTGATGTACACTTGTTCTAATTTAAGGTTTTCCTTACTTTTACAAGACATGAGTGCAGCATCTGAGTTATTTTTAGCATGATTAAAGCACATACTGGGAAGAGCATCAAACCAATTAAATGATTTACCACATCTGTTGTTTCTCTACGTACATCTTGTTTTTAAGCTTTTTTTGGGGCGCCTAACAGTTCCAGTTATGGTAATGGTTGTGTGAACACTTGTCCAGAGAAGATCTGGGTGTTTGGATCAGATGTGCATTGGCAAAAACAATAGAGAGTGGCACTTTTGTTTGGGTGAATTGGGCCAATAAAAGCAAATCATAAAATGTTAATTGGGTCTTATTTTCAAAATGACACACCTTATGGAATGTTTGTGTGCACAAAGTTGGTGTCATAAAGACCTCAGTGTTTTATGAATTAACAGTTTGAGAAGTTTTGATGACAAAGGGAATGTTACATTTTTCCCATAACCCATTTTAAGCACATAACTCCTCTGGAAATGGTAATTAGACCCATGTGATTAAGAAGTGAAAAGTAAATATTTTTTTATGTGACCTTGGTGTGTAAATGTGAGTCAAGCTGCACATGAATGAGTGTTGACACATATCATAAAAAGCTGTTTATATAACTAAAACAAAATTTTCAGTTACAACAACCTAAAAACATTCAACTGTTATATATACTGTATATACAGTTAATCTACCTCATTTCTACAGAGACACAGCTGGATTAATAAATATTTTGAGTTTATTTTCTTATTGAAAAATGTATGATTTTCTTGCATGATCCCAGCTGTCAACTCAAGTCGTCCATAAACCCTGGTCTAAGAGTTTGGTAAAAAATTAATGCATAGTTAATGCAGTTTTTAGAAATTTTTAAAAATTCAAATGACCACCATAGAATCCCAGAAACCTCTGGTAAACACTGGTATCTCATAGGACATGTCAAAGAGCTGATCTGAGATAAGGCAATCTTATCCAGTAACATGTTAGTGCTTTGTTATCAGTACATAAAACAATGACACAAAAGAAGACTCATGACACAGATAAGGATAATATTTCCTCTTTATTGACGGTAAGCTCAGTGTGGCTCAGGCACCGGGTGAGGGCCGAGCGGTGGGATCCGCATGCTGCTGTGCTTTCTCACTCCAGTACATCTGTGACGCATGGACAGAGAGAGGATTCCTTTACGCTAGCTTTACATTACAAACATAACACAATTCTGTATATTTCCAGGGCTTTCAAAGTGCCTATACTCTGAATCACATCTCCTCTGTGGTTTACTGATGTGACTCACTGCAATGGTGCAGGTACTGATAATTGATGACTGCACCAGTGTTCAGTGTTACCGCTGCAAAGCAGAGCACGAGGCCTGCTCAAAGCCCACAGGATCAGGTTTTACTACTACAGCTTAAATCTCCCTTCTACATCAGCAAGTAAAGGCTTCCTTTTGTGCATCTGCCTTTCTAGAAACATAAATATGACCTTTTGATTTTGAGATGATGTATGATAATTATTCAAATCTTTCAGCATCTTGTAGGACAGGGACAGTGCATCCTTCATCCTAAAATAACCAGCAGCAGATGATACAGTATAAATCAAGCACAATAAGCACCTGGGGACAGACGTCTCAAAGTGCCCTGGATTTCTGTCCTAGATTTACTCACATACAAGGAGGAATGTGTTCAAATAAACAATCGTAGCGTCTTATTTTTCAGGTCAAACAGTAAACAGGTTATGTCATCTCTGTGGAGATTCCACTTTAATTCATGTTGTATGAATTAAACTGAAGAAAACAGATTTTTAAAGTCACCTCCCATAAATGTGTAATTGCTCCTGGGCCATTTTACAGTTTCCTTTATTTCATCTCAGTCTATTAAAACTTTCAGCGCTGTGTAAATCTAACTCTGGCCGGCTCTGACTGGTTTTGTTTTTCAGTATCTGGCTCTTTACATAACCGGCAATTTAACGTTCACTGGGTTGGAGTCAACCACATCTTGCCTGGGCAGGTGCTGTGACTGCCACAAAAATGTTAACAACTGGCCACAAACCCAGGCCATAGCTGTCTGGATAAACGACGGTAAACAGATAAGAACTCATTCAACCCTATATATACTGATGTCAACAGGAAATCAATCACCAGTTTTTACCTTTTTCCTTAGTTGTGTCCTGAGTGGCCTCATCTATTGGACAAAATGAGAACTTTGATGTTACAGCAGGTCATGGTGGGATGAGGTTCACAAGAAAAGCTGGTTTTATTTAACTTTTTCTTACCCTGACGACCTGCAGCCTCTGTCACCACCTCATGGTGCTCTGAGAAGAGAGTAAAGATTTTAATATTTCACTGAATCATTAGTTATGACCAAAGGTAAAAGAAGTAGTGAGATCATTTAAGGTAATAAAAGAACAAATCACAGTAGAAATACTAAGAGTGAGGAAGTGCTGAGTTCAACGTGTTATTTAAGTAAAAGTACAGACCTATTATGAGCAAAATGTACTTTTATCGAAAGTACAAAGTGTCGTGGGTACTTTTTTCGGAAAGGCTTAAGACAACACCATTTGTATCTCAGCAGGTTAAATCTGAATTGTGCTACATTTTACTTTAAGCTGCTCTTGTTTAAGTTGATTGTTGGTTTTATTGAGTTGATTTCTCTTGTTTTTTGTTCATGTTTATTTGCCCATATTTCTAATTATGATTCTTTTTTTCATTTACTCTTTGAGTTGTTTTGAATACATGTCTGCATCAATTTTCTTGTTTTTTTTTCTGTTAAACTGCAAAAGAGGCATTTAGCTTTATTCAGTCAAAGAAGAATTGAATGAATTAACATTAATGTAGAATTAGACTATATTATGCAATTATATCATTCTGTTTTACTCACAAATAAAGAGAGTATCTTGTGTTTTTAATGAGAAGCAACTACAAGCATTAAATAGCTTAGCAGGAAAAATAAAAAGTGCAGTATTTCTCTACGAGTAGTGCAAAAAGGATGTCAAAAAGGCACTTAAGAACAGGAGTAAATGATGTTGTTAGATTCCATCTCTGTTCTTTTTCTATCTTTATCTCTAAATGTGCTGTAAAAAAATTTAAGTGTGATTTAAAGTTAATGAGCTTGTGCATAAAAGTTGAAAACAAAAGTCTTTAATTGTATATGGTTGTATATTTTAAATGCTTTTGCATAGATACTTACCCCGCCTCTGTCTCCCTGTTAAAACGAAAAATGTTGATTAGAGGAAATAAATATAAGTAAAAAAAATATGTATGAAAAGACAGAATAGATCTTAAAAAATATGTTCAGACAAACTAAAATATTAAATAAAACAACTCACCATCTTCCTCAGAGGAGTTAGACTCTGATTCTATGGAAAACAAGACAGAAATAAATGGGATATTTACACATCAGGGTATTTTTAAAACCTCCACATCCAGTTCTCTGCAGCCTGACTCTAAACAGGCCCACAGCGCCTCCTGCAGGCCGATATGCGAACAGTCACAGTGTCGCTCACCCTCGGGGGCTGCGGCCTCAGTGTTCCCACCGCCCTCTGCAGGAGGAGGAGGGTTTTACAGTTACACGGTGTTGACATCCAAGTACACACACTGCCTGTTGAATCACACTGGAGGTTTCTACACACCTGTGGTGACGTCATCAGCTCCGAATCGCTCCTCCACTGTCACAACATTTAACACAAACATGACATTAAACACAACATCGCTGTCTTCATTCATCATCATCTGGTCATGAAAACCCACCTGATCCATCCTGGACAGCCTCTGAGGAGAAATGATCATAAACACACTCAGGAACTTCAGGTGGATCAATTGCTGGCAGTTCTGAATAAAGGTCAAAGGTCATATTGGGGACTTCTATGATTTACTAATTCACATTTTCTCAAAAGCTAGTCACATTTATTAACGAGCTTGAATTACTTATTTATCTCATCTGTATCTCTTAATTAGACAGAATATACGTTAAAAACACTTTTCATCTTTTATTTTTGTATTAATTAGGCTAAGTATTGATTGTTTTTATGTTCTCATTTAATGTAATCAACTTCCAAAATAACTTTAACCCATAAAGACCCAAACAGACACCAGCAACTTAAACCATCTACCGATTTGAAACGATTAATACCTGTTGATCCACTAATTTTATCAATACATGTCAGTAATTGGTGTAAAATACAATTTATCATCTTTTTATGGTCATCAGATATGACCCATTTGGGCGTTCAGAGGCTCCATAGTTACCATGGAAACACCATCATCTTCTAAAACATCAATTCACCAGTAAAACACATGGAGTTGGATCAGTGACAGTGGATGGAGATGCTTGTTTTATGTTTAGTTAATGATGCATTTTTCTGGAAAATAGACTTTTTCTTCATTTTTTTCTGTTTTTGATATAATAACCCTTAACTTAAAATACTTAAAGAAAAAAAACGTTTTCTTTCCCGCCAGAAACACACAAAATACAGAGGATAATGTCCTAATAAAAGGTGATAAATCAATTGAGAAAAGCTAAATATAGAGAAAAAAATATTTTAGAACTGCCACAAAAGTAGCACTGGGTCTTTATTGGTTAAACAATGAAATGATGAATAGCTTAAAATATTAAGCACATTATAGTAGCAACTAAATCACCTGTTATCAGGCATGAAATCCAAAAAGACTAAAGCCATTTTTATTTTGCTGAAGTCAACCTGAAGTGTGAACTTTCTCACATTATTATTATTATTATTATTATTATTATTATTATTATTATTATTATTATTATTATTATTATTATTATTATTATTATCCTCTCAGTCTAGTTTATCCAGAGTAAAAACATTAAAACATATTTAATGTTGCTCTGTTTATATGTTTATATTGTCCCTCGCTAAATGTCGATCACTTGAACTTCTATGTTAACTTTGCTCTAACGTAACAGGGTGGAATTTCATGGAACGCAAATGTTTTTCTCTCCTGTCTGTCCTATAATCATTATTTCATGAATATATGTATGATGATAACTTTCTCTCAGTTATGAGGCTAAAATGTTACCCACGATTCTCCTCACCAAGGTAATGAGATTCCTCATTCTGCTCCTCAGTGACTTGAGAAGAAAAGATGAAAACTATCGATTAGTAAAACTGGACATGATCATTAAAGTAGATGGATTGTGATGTCACTTTGTTTGATTTGTGTTTTGATGGTAAACTTACCGTTCATCTGAACTACCTCTCTCTTCTGAGCAGCTTCAAACTCCATCTGATCTGAAGAGACAAAGTGGAAACAAAAACAAAAACTAATATGTATGAAATGTGTGGGAAAAAAAACAACATAAAACCAAAATGCAAACATACATAGATAGATAGATAGATAGATAGATAGATAGATAGATAGATAGATAGATAGATAGATAGATAGATAGATA
>JAQQZY010000005.1:9668178-9679338 GCA_030068375.1 Ostorhinchus rueppellii
ATATAGAGACGAACAATCACTCTCACATTCACACCTATGGGCAATTTAGATTAGCCAATTAACCTATCAATGCATGTTTTTGGATTATGGGAGGAAGCCTGAGTACCCGGAGAGAACCCACGCAGACACGGGGAGAACATGTAAACTCCACACAGAGAGGTCCCACCCGGGAATCGAACTCATGCTGTGAGGCACGAGTGCTAACCTCTGCACCACCGTGCCACCCAAGAAAACATATTACTATTGAAAATATCTAAAACAAAATAAACCCAGATTAAGACATTTAAGTGTACGTACGTACGTTTAAGTGTAAGTATATCGGAAATAAAGAAACAAAGAAATATATAATATCTGACTGAACATTAGAGCACAAAGGAGCAAGGCAGGATGCATTTAAAACAGCAAGGACTTAGATACACTGAAATAAAGTTTTCTGGCTTTGTTGAAAATTTTTTCAATAAACTTAAGACATTTGTAGTAATTAGTAAAATCACATGTAAACAATTCAAAGGAGGAGATTGTGTTTTTCCACTTAGAACAATAAATATGAAATTTTTCCCAAAATAATAATTAGGTTAACAGTATATTTGATGTTTACATCTAAGGAAGCCATACAATAAATAATATCATATAAAGAAAAAAACGAAGCATTTTCGATTTTTAGAGACAACCAATCAGCTATATCAGCCCAAAATGAAATGGTGTGTGAACAATTAAAAAAAAAAAAACGTTCAATGGTGCTTTATTTTGAAAGTTCAACGCGGAAGAGGAGTGTTTCCTGAAACCTGATCCGGAAGTAAACCGGAAGTCACGTAATCGTCTCATCTTGAACCATGCTTGAATGGAGGTGACCTTACTTATTCACAGATATTCAAGTAAAAACATCTGAGGCAGCGTGTTCAGACGTGCAGCAGGTACGTGGCTCGAGTCCCGCCGTGTTTAATGTGGAAGTTGTGTTGAATCTGTGTGAAGAATAGCAGAAATGGCAGAGGCTCATCAGGCACGAGTTCAAGCTGTGGTAGAAGAAATGGTCCAAAGTCTGGAGAGCGACCACATACGAAAAATGCAGGTAGGTCCGCACTGTGGGACCAAGCAGACAGCATGCATCCACCAGTGTTTTCACATGATGATGTTTTGTGTCCTCAGGGTCGTATGTTCAGGTGCAGTGCTGAGTGCTGTGACCGTTCCTCAGACTCTATGACCCAGGTGCATCAGTGCATCGAGAAGTGTCACAACCCTCTGGCTCAGGCCCAGGGACTGGTCACCTCAGAGCTGGAGAAGTTTCAGGTGAGGACAAAGCAAACACTACTCACTGTGTGTCATTTCCCCGTGGGAGACTAATAAAGAACCTTCAGTCTTGAATGTCAGGATCCTTTTAGAGCTCAACATACACAGACCACAGTCCCTGATGATAAACTTTACTCCTGCTGGGAAATCCAAGCCGCAATAAACCACACTTCAAGTCAAATAAAACAGCATTAACAAATCAAATCTCATTTGTTATGTTCTGTGGATGAGAATTAAACCAAACTAAATTAAGCCCATTAGTACAGAGGCAGTCAGTTGAATAATATTAAGAGGAATCACTGGTTTTAAACTTGTATGAATACAATGAATACTTATCCAGAATTTCAACTGTACTGTATAACAGCAGCACAGTCATACTGAAATTATTACTGCAGACAATACTGTGATTTGTAATTGCAAGTTGAATCTATATGCATTAACAATCAAGGAAAATATACAGATTTGTGGTCAAGGAAAGGTCACACACACACACGCACACACACACACACACACACACACGCCTCAAACATACAAATTATGCATCTTTTTTTACTCACTGTCACTGTCTTGGAACTTTTCCCATGCCTGCACTGAATCCTTAAATCACAGCCTTTTGCAGTTATAGAATTGTGCAGGCTAATTACTATTGCAGGTGTTTGACTCTAGAAGGGCATCCAGAGGAACAGACATTTTTTGTGGAACCCTCCTGACAGATGAGTGTGAGCACAGCCTCTTTGACAGAAATCGATATTGTGATTTAAAGCATTTCACTGGCAGAATATGACATCTGGTGAAAAAACACACTCTTTCCAGACTTAAGATAATGCTGTAATACTAATTTTTAAACCTCACAATGATAACAATTTTGGTTAAATCTATTACTGTTGGCTGCTTCATGTCTCTCCTGGATCAAACACTACAAGCAGCCTGGCTTTGTTTGATGGTTTGTGATCATTTGGGGCGACAGCGGGTCATCCAATAGCTGAAGGGTTGGTGGTTCGAATCCTGTTCTCTCCTAGTCCTTGGGCAAGACACTTCACCCTCCTTGTATGAATGTTTGGTGGTGGGAGGGGCCGTACACACGAATTGGCAGCCTGTGGTCTGGCTTTCACGAGCTGTATCCAATTTCTGTGTTGGCTCAAACTTTGATGATTTTGTTGGTAGCAAAATCCTGTTATCTTACTATACACATTCCAAACCTGTTCTTCAGGACCGTCTGACCAGATGCACGATGCACTGCAACGACAAAGCAAAAGACCTTTTCGACTCTGGTGCCAAAGAGCCAGCTGTTCGATCACTGATGGACCGCTGTGTGGGCAGTTGTGTGGACGACCACGTTAACCTGGTTCCCAGCATGACCCGAAGACTTAAAGAGAATCTGGACTCTATACATCAGTGAGGATGACTGCGGTCTGTCCTGGAGACAGTCTGAGGTCTTTTACACACAGATACAGCAGTGCAGGGTCAGTTCGCTCAGTCTGACCTGAGGATGATGCAAAGGGTAAACGTTATACTGGCTGTAAAAGCTGGCGATGTGAAGATTTAAACAGCATGTCTTCTACAAACGTGTCACTGTGAGATTTGTTATTGTATAATCTGAATATTTCTGGCTGTAAGGTGTTGGTTTGTCTGTGCTCTTGCTGTAAGGAGTTCCAGTGATGCATCTGCTGTTACCTCACTGTATAGGGACAACAGACATTTCATAAATACTTAGACTTGTTTGATGTTAACTTTTTAATACAACGATGAAGTGAAACTCTGAAAAATGTGCATTTAATCACTGACAAGTTTTGAACATGTTTTATGCATATTGAAATCCTGTCAGTCATGTTTAATTCCTGAAGTTCATGCCATTTTGACAATTGTTTGTCTTTATCATGTCCAGTGTATAATATGACTGTTTTACCTCCTACAGTGAAATGTGTTTGTACACCAGAATTAAACATACTGTAGGTGTAACTGGTTCTGCTCTGCATTATTTACAGACTATCACAATAAGTGTAGATTTCATCTATATCTGTCCCTTGATTCATGACTAAATTAACCCTTGGTCCCCTGCTGCACCCTGCTGTGCAGAAAATCCCATTGCCAGCAACTGAATTTGGTTGCAGCAGGCTCGAAAGAGTTAACTCATAAATACAGACAACTGAGAGGTACCATTATGACAGCTCTGTTTTCATATCCTCCTGAGACCCAGTGTTACGACTCCTTTGAGGAGAAAGGAGTTGACAATCAAAAAAATTAAGATGAGTTAGAGCAGGGGTCACCAATCCTGGTCCTCGAGGGCCGGTATCTTGCATGCTTTAGATGTATCCTTCATCCAACACACTTGATTCAAATGATCCGCCTATCATCAAGCTCTGCAGAAGCCGGATAATGACCATGTGTTGGAAGAGGGAAACATCTGAAACCTGCAGGATACCGGCCCCTGAGGACCAGGATTGGTGACCCCTGAGTCAGTATGTGTGAAACACATGGAAGGGTTTTATTGAACAAAAAAAAACTAACAAAGAAACACTGTGGAGAAGGAAGGTGCAAGATGGTCGTACCAAACAAAATCAGATAAATACAATAAAACTGTGCCTAATCTGATTTTAACCTTGAAAACAAAACTCAAAAACTTGACTCTTATCTAAAAAAGAATAACTTAATCAAAAAATTAAACACAGAAATGACACCAACCCTATAACCTAGTGTGATAAGACAATGGTGAGCTACGTGAATGTACAGGGTACCCCAACTTGCCTATCTCCACAACCTCACTCCATAAATTACCTCAATGTATGACATACTCAACAATACAACCAGGCAGAAAGAAAACAGTGATCACTGCAGGCCAATCAGGTTGAAGGAACCTGGAGAGTAGACAGTGGGGAGAGAAAGGAAAAGGAGGGAAAAACACACACACAAACACCCCCATAACTTTATCCCTTCCTGGAATGGAACATCCAGCAATACATTTTTGTCCTCTGTAGAGGACAAAAGTTTCACAGTTTTACTTACAAAAAAAAGCTGTCCATTGCAAACGACATTCCATTGAAAAAAAATAAATAAAATTAAAATGCATCTGAAAAAAAACAGTTGAATTGTGCAGTTTCCAATCAAGACAATTATTTAATGTAAAAAAGCTAAAATGTTCACTTTCCTGAGTCTTAGGAGGATGTAGAAGAATAAACTGTGATGGAATAAATGAGAAGTTGAACTGGGGGAAAACAATATTTGAAAGCAATGTAGAGTGTCCGTTTTCCCTTAAATAAGTAAAATGTTTCCACTATCAATGGATACAGAAAGAGGGTAAATTGGTGCAAAATATGTCACCAGAAAACAGAAAATCTCAGAAGCTGCACATACTGACTTACACTTCAGCTGAAACATACATGTATACATTCTGCTTGAGATGATCAAAATAAGACACAGACAAGCTCTGGTCAGGTTTTGTTGCACATATTTTAATGACTGCAAAGATTATTCTTAATTACATACAAATAATGTTACATGAAAGGCAACACTGTGAGGTGGCAGCCTGAACGAGTGCAGAAGAAAATGATACAAGAAGCAGCGAACACACAGGGTGAACCTGATGTGAAATCCCCAAGCCATGTATTGGTCCAAATCTACTAAATGTGCCTTTATACAGTGTTCTAATGCCATCAGCTAGGGATTTGGCAATGATAATGAAAAACCTTTTTGGAAGATAAGCACAATGGTATTAGGAAAAATATCCCTGACCATATAATCCAGTAGATAAGAACACGTTGAGTCATTGCATTCAATTATGAAAAAAAGTCATGAGTTCATATGAAGAATAAATGTGAATACGTCTTAAATTATAGATGTAAAACTGTTTATGACCAAGCTTCTCAAGCACAAATAGAGGTTGTCATATCCAAGTATGTATAAAGCGTAGTACTGTAACAGTCCTAGATGTGCAGCAAAAAGAGAAAAACGTTGCAGACCGGATCACTAGGAATTCAACTTGGAGCCACTCTTAACAGTCAAGAAGTACAATACGTACTCTGATACTTTTAGTCAATTTATCTGTTCATGAATATAATAGGCTGGTCTTCATTTAAATGTCACCTTAAATAATAATAATTTAAAAAAAATAGGTGTTTTCAAACAGAACTGAGTAAAAATGACTAGGTTTTCAGGTTGTTCAATGAGTACATTCATCTGTAATAACATGTAACATCAAACATACATACAAGTAGTCTTGTCTGAATGCAAGGAGTAACAATTGTAAGAAAATAAACAGGGAATAAAACTGCTTTGAGAATGTTGTCCCCAAATATGACCTGGTGCTTGAGCATGACTGAGTTCCAATAAAAGAGAAAAATGTCAGTAGAGGACAAGCTCAGTATTGATCAAGTGTAATAATAATAATAATAATAATAATAATAATAATAATAATAATAATAATAATAATAATGGTACAGCTGCAGTAAAGACCCATGTGATAGCACCACAGCCCACATGAATGGGCAGATTTATTGGCAGTTCAAAACTGTACACATGTTTTTTTCAAAAATAAATCCATACAAATGAAGTAAAAAATAAATAAATGCTAAATACACCATGTTTAAGCGTAATGACATTTACAGGTGGAGCTATACAGGCAGGTTATATGAGTGAGTTTGCAGTACATGTCCAATACATACATCATGAAAATCCCCACATTTACTAATCAACAACATGAGGTAACTGTTACAGATCTCCAAAATCTCCAAACAGGTCAGACCCGAATAAAGGAACGACAGCATGAACGTCATATGTGCTTAATGTGATGAAGGGAACAGTCAAATATTTGAGTCACTGGTTAACGTTGCAAAAACCAAACAGTATGGTTGATTATGTAGCTGGTGTCAGGTACTGAATGTCCAACAGTGAAGTGACAACAAATGAGGTTAATGAACAAAAACATGACAAATGTTGAAGGGCTGAACTCTGTTTCACTTAGAAACATAGAACAACATGGTCACTTGGATTGAACTCATCTGTATACTGCCAAGTAAAGCAAATATTTGTATTATCTGCATCAGTCAAATGAATACAATGTTTTAGTTCATAACATCTGATGAAATTCATTTCATTAAAAGGTGGTTTGAGAGTAGCGATGTTTTGTAGTTTTGAGTCTGTGGCAATGCAGCCCAAACTCCCAGAAGTTACTCCAGTGGAACTTAAAGACAAAGATGCAAAATCTCTTACTTGTGGCCAAGTGTGACTGGTGTGGTATTTAACAGCATTCAAGACTTCATTGTTTGTGGGAGTGCATGTTGTCAACACTAGCAGGATAAATCGACAGGCTCCAGACACTTATGTGCAGATCACAGGCCACTCCTCTGACCATGTCCCACAAAGGTGCAACAGATTGGAATCTGTACAAAGAAGTCGGTGCAGCAGCTTTTCTGGCAGATTACTTAGAGGTTTATCGCTGTTTAAATTCAGAGTTATCTTGTTGACTGTCTTTAACCTCATCCATGGCCTTACATTGACCTTAAAAGGTTTGCTCATTTTTTTTTTTTTTTTTTTAAAGTGGGGTTATGTGAGGTACTTCATAGCCTGAGTGTTATCTGTTATTTGGGGCACACATAGAAAAGTACTGGCACAGAGGCTAAAGAATGTACCTCTGTGGATGGGTCAGTAAAAGAGCACATTGCTGCTTCAAGAAGCAATATTATTGTGGGCTTCTTTGGGCAAAATGTCCTTAATAATCTTCCAGCATACTGTAATTCTTTCAGATGGACAGTAAACACTTCTGCATCTCATCATCTTTGGGTATTCAGGCTTTAGAAGATCTATCATGGCTGGACATCACAGGTCTTTTAAGAAATCAGGGATTCTGTCAGATGCATCTGTGCTGCTCTATTCTGGGGTTCATCAAAGAAGCAACGTGGCAGCTCTACTGACATTGATATTTGGGCGTCACTTTTCCACAGTGGTGTCACTGCTTCATCCACTCATATATTCAGTCAGTGCTTGAACAGAGAGGAGGGGGTATATTTCTTTACATTTTTTCATAATTTCTACCAAATACTCTTCAAATATATGCTATATTTAACATAGTTTCACCACTGCATTTTGCTCTCAGAAAGCCTTTTCTAAAATTAAAGCAGTTACATCACTGTGAGACAAAAACACCATGCAAGTTTTATGATTTGGAGAAAAAAAAACAAAAAAAAACATAACCTTGAAGCAGCAGTAGACCAGAAACTCCTGTCTAATATAAATTTAAGCCTTTGTCAAAACATCCAGTTTTTGAAAAGAATGATGGGTGAGTTTACAGATGCCTGTTGGAGTGGTGAAAATATTTTAAATATATAAGGTACATTTAGTAATTTTATAATGGTTGTCCTAATGGTCCTGTCAACAGCAGCAGAAATATTCTGTCAACCACAATCTACTGCAGGCAACACACCGACTACAGACAAGTACCTCATACAACCCTACTGTAAAAAAAAATAATAAAAATAAAAATCAGAAGCATTTACAAAGCTCTGAAGAACAGATTTGGGCATCTCAAACCTCCGAACAACAGATGGTTTTCCACCTTGGAGACTGGTCCAACATCCCGATGCAAACAGTGCATGATGACACTGCTCTGACGGCAAAGGGGGAGGGGGCTTATCCCTCCTGTACAATCTGATGTGTGTCCTATATTCTGTATATTTATGTGACGTTAACATGGAATATGCCAAAACACTGAATACACAGATACAAAACATCTTCCCTAAACACATCACTGAGGTACAGAGCATGCAGATGACATGTCAAACATCCGAGTAGTGGTACATGTGGTGTCGATTGTACATACAAGATGGTGTCTGTGTCTCAGCATCACCAGAGGAACGGCAGCAGTTCACGGCTGCTGACCAGACATCAAGATAAGCTTCGGGTGCTGCTCTCTTGTTCTGAAGAGTCTGGACGCTGGTCTGACTGAGGCGACGTATACAGGAAGTTACAGCACACGTACAGCGGGAATGACAACAAACGGCTGTCCAGGTTCATCACCACATACTCCTGAGGAATAGAAGGACAGGCTGAGTGTTAGACGAGTCTATAATAGAACCTGTGTCCACTTTTGGTCACAGCTGTAGTTTAACAGTACTGACCTGGTCTTTCTCTAAAGTCAAAAGCTGGTACCCCGTTGATCGACTACAGACCAGCTTTCCACGGTTATCAAAGGACGCAAGACGTAACCTGAACAAAAGTGAAAAGTTTGGTTATATTTGAGGACACTCACATCCCTTAAAACAAACTACTATAAAAGTCAATTTCACAGTAATGACATTAGTTTATTTAAAGAAAATTGTACAAATATGTATAAGGGTCTATTCACAGATACATTTCATTTTAAACGAAGCAACCTCATACATCATTTCAATCCAGAGATTTTACTTCATAATCATATTTTCTACCATTTTACGTGAAACTGAGTAATTTACAAGTCCAAAGTATGTAGTGAAAATGAAGGGTGTGTTGTAAAATGACATTCCTAAATTTTACAGCAAAGCATCTGTTGGTGGGTGCCCCATAGTGCACATGTATCCCTGTGACAACGCCTCCTCTTTTACTTTTACTACCCGGTCTCTTCGTGCTCAGTCCGTCCTTTTAAGAATGCTTATGTGTGTGGGAGAGTGTAAGTGTTTGGGGTGTACTGATTGTTTTTTTTATTTATATGTAAAGCACTTTGTGCTACAGCCTTACTGTATGAAAAGTGCTATATAAAGATTGATTGATTTGCAGTTAAAAATCTGAAAATGAAGTAATAATTATTTGAATGGCTGTTGGTTAAAAATTTAACTCAATGAAAACTGAAAGTATATTAAGATCAAATATTTTGTATAGCAGGTGTATATTGGGGAAAATTTTATTTTCCACAACAGAAAGATATTTTAAAGTGATCCCCCCCAAAAAAAACCAAAGACATATCAATATCAGAGTTGCTGCAGATCAGTGGTATATTCCTGACTCTGGTAATCATAAAAATAATCCTCCAAGCATAACTGGTGCCATTATGTAAAAAAAAAAAAAAAACAACAACTGGTGGCTATAGTGTAAAAAAATATGATAATGAATTAATATTTAGTAGTGATGATCAGGTGTAGATTTAAAAGCTGTAATTCAGTTCAAGTTAAAAATAATATTAATATACAATATTTTCATGGAAGTTTCCACTTTTTGTTCAGAGGAAACAAAGTGAAGCACAAAGACTACAGCAATTTATCTTTCCATACTGCACATTTTTATTCCTTTTAACACCAAATGTGTGTTTCATTTAGGGCTGAGCCACTGTTCACCTGTATGCCAGATGTCTTCGAGGTTGGAGACTTACAGCGCCCCCACATGGTTGACTTAGAGTATTCCTCTTAAAAACTATGAAGCGGTTTGTGTAGGTCACCAGAAGATCAAAGCCAAAGTTAAAACCTGTCCAACGCCAGCAGTACTGGAAATTAAAAAGTATGAAATTTAAGCACATTAGAATACAAATAAATAATAATTATTTGGCAAGAAAAGAGTTAAACCGTGTAAAAATCCAACTCACATCTCCATCTTTTGTCAATTTCCTGCCACACCTCATACTGCTCAGCTCAAACTCCTCTTTGTTCGCTTCCTGGGGACTGATAATGAACAGAAAACAGTATTTACTTCATATTCAGGGCAGATACAGATATGGTGACATCAAGCTCTGACAACACCCAAACAGAACAAAATAGTACCAGGCTCTTACCCATTATCATTGTCAAATTCTGTTCGGAGCATCGCAAACCACTGGTTTTTGTACACAGATGTTAACCAATCTGTAAAATAATGTACAAATGGAAAAATACTTAGAGTAATGAAATACTTCTAATAATTAAACTTCAAATTTACAGCTTCTTCAAACATTTTGGTTGAGTTTATGGTAGGTGACGTGATTAAACTTGATTTTCTTCACCCCATTTTTACATGAAAGACTGTAAAAACAAATGTAAGTGCTTTCAATTAAAGTACCAAAAAGTATTAAAGATTTAGATTTACTTTTGTTAGAACATATAAAGCATGAAAGTAGTAAACATAAAGAAACCGCATAATACCAGGGGGCAGAATATTGTCTCTCTCCAGGATTCGTGCAGATGCGAGATCGTTGACGATATACTGAAGGCGAACATATTTGAAAACTGACCGAAACGGTGCACCGTCCTCTGTATTCAAGAAGGGCTCCTGTTCACAAAGGTCTGTTGAAAAAAAACCCCCAATAAATCTAGTTACCCAAGTAAAGCAACAAAAAATAACTTGGATTCATGTATAGTATTTTATAAATCATGGGCTGACCTGTTCTACGTTTGCAAAGCCAAGCGTCAGCATCAGCCAGCAGCTGCTTGATGGGGCCGTCCCATGACAGATTAAGCTGCAGAAACATCCACTAGAAATGAAAGAGGAGATAGAGAAATAAGTCATATTAAAACACAAATAACAAGCAAAAAATAAAATAACATGATTACATCAAAACTACTTGTATCTGACTTGTAGTTGTAGTATTCCATGTCCATGTACTTATACTAGTGCTGTCAAATGATTAACATTTTTAATCAGATTAATTGCAGGGTTGCTGTGGATTATTTTCATTTAATCATGGTTAAATATCATTAATTTTAAATCTATATTGAATCCATATTTTATATTAAGTCCAGGCTGAAAACGGCTCTGTTCAAATGTGCATAGAACAACTGAAAGGGTTCCATCTGAACTCTTCTCTTTTGCTTTATTTTAATTGATTATAATTTATGTTTCAATTGTAATTATGTGTTTTTAACCCACCTCTATCTATCTATCTATCTATCTATCTATCTATCTATCTATCTATCTATCTATCTATCTATCTATCTATCTATC
>JAQQZY010000005.1:9679878-9700991 GCA_030068375.1 Ostorhinchus rueppellii
TCTATCTATCTATCTATCTATCTATCTATCTATCTATCTATCTATCTATCTATCTATCTATCTATGTGTGTGTGTGTGTGTGTGTGTTTAATGTGCTTATTAAATACTTTCAGTAGTTTCAACAAAACAACTTGAAACAGCTGTTCTGTCTTGGGGTTTTTTTTGTCCTTATATTTCCTTCCAGAGGGCCAACCTGTTGTTTAGCGTCTTCCATCTTTATAGGTTGGTTCTGCTGCCTGTCACTACTGGATTAACTGCCCATTTGCACATGTGCAACACTAACTCTACTTGGACAAACTGACTGAAATGTGTTGGCAGAGACGTTCAGAGTCATTCTGTGCTGCAGATGGGTCGTGTTAAAATTTTTAACAGATTAATTGTGATGATGGATTAATCCACTTTAACATATCAACTTTGATAGCCCTAACTTATACATGTACCTTTTTGAGAGCAGTGTATACATCCATCTCCACCTGCATGACAAACAGGTCTGAGGACTGGATGAGCTGCTCCATCACCTCGACCCTGTAAATACAGAGCAGAAACACTAAAGTGACTCCACTGTTACGCTGCACCTTAAACCATTTACACCCAAAATGTGGCAGAATTATCTCCTTATCATAAAGTTACAGCACTGAAACATAGATAAAGACTTGTCCTGATATCAACAGCTCATGTTTTTGTTAATACTCTTAACTGAAACTAAACTAGAAACACCTCTTTTGAAAAACAATAAAACTAAAACACTAGAACACAAACTAAATCAAACTGTAGTAAAGTAGGTTTTATTTTCTCCTATTTTAATGGTTCAATGCACATCTTTCTTTCATCTTTCTTTTTTCCCCTCATAAAAACAACAAAGAAACAAATCAAAAACTAGGCTACAAGTATTCAATTCTTGAAAATAAAAAAACCCCAAACAAACCCATTAAAATTTAAACTAATAATAATAAAACTAAAATTACTACTACAAATAATAATAAAAAGACTGATTTAAAAACAAGATTAAAAACTCTAACAACTCTCAAATACTGGACATACAATGAACAGGCAAGTATTGGGTTTTTACCCTAATAAAAGATGTTAAACCAATTAGTGAAGACAAGGATTCATTAGAAAAAGATTTTTATTATATTAAAGGCTTGTGAGCAGAACAAACATACCCAAGTTCTTTCATCAAGTCCACATTCTGGTGAGTCATGAGGTTGTTAAGAAGCCACTCAAGACACCTGTGGAAAGACATAAACAAGAACATGTAAAGTAAAAAGTAACCACACTGTAGAAATGTGAAGAACCCTTATGCGACCTTCCACATCTACATCCCACAGACGAAGGCAGCGGAATGGGGTCAAATTGACCTCATGCACAAGGGTTAAAAGAAATGAAATAGAGCTGATTCTCACTTTTTCATTACTGAATCCAAGCCATAGATACTCGCACAAGCGTAGTAGCCACACACCGTCTTCACACTAATGTTTTCCTTCATAGTTTCTCCACACTGCTGGATCAAACCGTCCTGTAAACAATAAACCATGACTCAGTTAGCACTTGTATCACATTTTTATATATGATAAAGTATTTTAAAAGCAACCTTTCTTCCAATTTACTGACCAGCTGGAGCATGCAAGCAGCAGCGAGAATACTGACAACTCTGCTGGGCTTGATCAGAACGTCATCCCGGTACAAAGATCCAAATACAACCTGCAGAGCTACACACAGGCAAAACATGATACATGTCATCTGTAGGGGCACAAATTCAACCTCCTGAATTAGGAACATTTTGACTATTCCATTATTACATCCAAAGACAATTCATTACTCAGATTTTCCATCACCAAATAACTATAAGGAAAATTTCTGTTTGTCCACTGTCATACTTTCTTTACATAATATTCTATAGGAGATACAAGACTTTTTAAAATTTCAATACCCAAAATAGAAATTTGTCATCTCCCCAGCACCCAAGTTTACAAAAATAGATCAAAAAATGCCAAATCATCAACATTTTAAACGGACTTTTCCACCATAAATGATACTGTAGAAAAGAACTTATCAATTACAGTTAATGGGATGCATAAGTGAGTAATGAGTAATGTTTTCTAAACACTTAATTACATTTTTGTTTTGAAATCATGCACATGATTGACAGTGAGTGTATCCAGAAGGCACAGTCACAGGGCTCCTGCAGGTTTCTACAAGTTAAATTTAAGACTTTTTAAGACCTTTTAAAGACTACTTAGAACAGAATTTAATGTCCATTTCACAGCCATTCCCTTGCACTCGTCTTAATCAGGTGGAGAATGATCTTTTTTCCCAACCAGGCATTACTACATTTGCACTTCCTCATGCTTACTTTTCACTTGCAAGCCGTCCCTTAAAGTTCCTAAAGTTAGCAATCTGACTGTGATTAACAGTTGCATGTGTTGGGCTGCATGGTCTGTGATCATTTCTCACTGGGGGCTGCAAACTTATTGATAATTGGTTCCAAATTTCAGTATAAATTGTCGGGTTGAAAGGGGTGGAACTGAGTCGAATAAAGTTACTTTCTTTGCAGCTTGAACATTTAAGACACATTTAGACAAGATACAGTGAACAAGTTTATAGAAGCTTAGCTTAAGACCTATCATATCAAATGTAATACCCTTTAAACACTTTTTTAACCCTTGTGTGGCTTTCCACATCCTCATTCCATAGTTGAAGACAGTGGAATAGGGCCAAATTGACCCCAAGGAGAGCACATGCAGATTTGTAAATTCAAGACGTTTACGACTTTTTAAGACCCCACGGGAATCCTGCAGTCAGTGTCAAATCAGCCAGAAAGTGATCACTTTTTCACATCCAGGCTCAAGAGAAAACAAATGCTTCTTAGAATTTAATCAGGCCAATGAATGAGGACTGTCTCCCAGTTTGTTCAGCATAGACCCCATAAACACAGGACTTAAGCTTGTCACACTTTCCCTTTATGTTAACAAAATAATAAACTTTATAAAACTAAACAATATGAATGAAATAGATCAAATATCAAACTGGAATAATTACAAGAATTTATCCTGAATATTTACACAAAGCATCCATAATAGTACTTGTGGCTCTTACATAATGCTTAAATTAAGATAGGAATACAGTCTCATCAGCCACTGGCTCTTTTGATTGCATTTTTCTCACCTTCAGTGTCAATGTTCTGGTCTGGAATCTCCAAGCTGATTTCCATCATATTTGACTCCTTCCACGAGCCACTGAACATGCTGGAGAAATATCCTGACTGCAACATTTAAGAGAAGACAGGAAACACAAAACAGGAGGAGACAGTATTTAAGAAAAGCAAGGACATTGATACTGTGTGACTGAGTACTGTGGCCACACTGTTCACCTTTACCTGACACAGATATACTTTGTGAAGGTTCCATTCTTGCCCCAGGGCACAAATGCGAATGTCACTGTTTTCACCGTTCAGAAACAAAGTCTGATAAATGTATCTGGATGTGCTTTTCAATTTCTTCCTGCTCAAGTTTGGAAAACACAAAAAAACAAATAAGAGAAGAAAATAAAGGTAAGAGGAAATATTGCTAACTTTAAAGCATTAAATGGAATATTGATCTGCTGACTGCACTCACCTGCGAGGTGTATCTAGAATCGCATCATCTTCATCCTGCTCACTGTCACAGTCACACTGAGCATTTCGTTTCCTCTTCTTACATTCACATCCATGTTTGTGACTGAACGTACTTGTGCCCTCTGCAGCCTCCTCTGGTCCCTGAGAGGCGGACTGGAACCTGCTTCCCAGACTTCCCATCTCTATTATATCAAAACAACAGGGAGAAAACAATAATCAGAAATAGTAATAAATCAGCTACACAGTGGTGTTTAACATTAGCCATCAGGCACTATCATCAACAACTTCTACTGATACTTACAGTTGATAAGAAGACCTATTGCCACCAATTCATCAGCCAAAATAATTGAATGGCCAAAAACATGATACATTTTTTTACACTAAGAATAATTATATGCAAGATCCTCATGTAAAGAAATGACACAGCAATATATCATTTATTATTAATTTATAGAAAATATCCAATCTTACATATTAGTCTTGGAAAACTATGTGAATCTCTAAGGACAATCCTTGAAGCAGTGCTGTATGAGGATATTACAACACTAATGGATCAATATGTTATCATCAACACTGTTTGGGACTTTGGCTTTAATGTACTGTAGGCTACTGTCTTTTTTTTTTTTTTCCCTTTTTTAATGAACTGACATAAGTTTTATTTACTATCAATGACAATGTTAACCACTGTTCCATGTTCAATAAATGTTCACTTCACTTTAATCTGGAGAAGAAGCAAATTCATACATTTGTAAAACTATAGCAAGACAAGATATTAAAATATAGTTCATGATTAGTAATGATCAAACAATTTAAAGCGGTGTATTACTTAATAAGTTTTCATCAATACGTCCAATACATTGATCACAAGCTGGCTGGTAAAACAATACTTATTATCATTGCATACCTGTATTTCATGTCATAATATAGCTTTTATATTGTAATGGGACATTTTTTGCTGTAGATCAGTGGCTAAGATCATCACAGCATAATGTTATATTGTATCATTTTGTCTTTATGCTTTATTCTGTTTATACTTTCAAAACACAATGCATATTGTTTTGCTCTTTTACTTCAGTTTGAACACTTTATCAGTTTAACTGCTCCACATTTCCTACTTCTAGATGTTCGACCATAAACAATAAATAAAATAAAACTGAAAATAACCAACTGATGTTTTCAACTTCCAGTCATCAATCAACCATTAAACAACAAAGAAAGAAGGATTTGAGATTGTGAAAATCGATTGACATTGACTGATCTTTTTTCAGGATGACATTTTTCACCACATTCCACAGCCCCATTGGATCATTATTTCTCATCTCATGAGAAGACTAAACTAAAATTCTTGGATGGTTCCATAAAAACCCATCATCTACAACAGGTCCAATTTAAAGTAAGTGAAAATACGTTCCAAAAGAGTTTCATCTTTGTGTTTTTAAGAATAAAACTTAATTTCCAATTTGACCACACTAGTTCAGTGAAAGAATGTGAAGGAAACACTCCCTCTTGTACTAATGAAAATCATGTGTTCAACGTTCAGACGAACAAAAACTCACCTGAGGTTTAGTAAAATCCGCCTCTTGCAGAAGAGGTGTATGGTAAATTTAATAAATTGTTGATTGTTTTAGACGTTTATGTCCAAATGAAGTTGAGCTAACCTCAGAGCTAGCTTAGCTGCCGAATCAACAAACAAAAACAAGTTTGGGAAGAAGAACAGCGGCTCTGACAAGTCGCTTTATCAGCCAAACATCCAGACATCAAAATATTCCGCCGTGCCACTTACATTCTTGCTGTTTAGAGCTTACATACAGCCAGAGAAAGAAGCTGATGATGTGTAACTGCTCCCAAAAATCAGAGGCTGCTTTTGTTGTTCTTTTTCTCTCATTCAATAGTGTTGTCGGTTCGTCTTAACCAGAGGGTGCTGTTGGTGCTGCCCCCTGCCGGCTCAAAGGCACCACGCCCCACTAAATACTTTATATAAAGGACATATACGTTTTCTATTGTCTAAAGCAGAAGTTGACGAAGTAGTTTAAAATACTGTACTTCAAATTCATTGCTTTATTCATAACTACTCAGAAACACCAGCATATCGACTACACAAATGAACAGTTAAAATTATATGTCTTGTATTTTACAAAGACCTTGAGCCTATCATAGCTAATTTGACTGATAATTTTATTTAATATGCACTGAAATTTTTATTGCAAATGTATGCAAGATAAAAAAAAATTATGTGACTTTAGCCTAAAAATTCTGTTACAATAAACGAAAAATATTCACAATATTTGATAAATTATACAATATTTGATATATAAATTAACAGTACTGAAGTGCACATTTGAGGTAATTTTAAGTGTTTGTATCAATACAATTGATTGAGCATTTCTATTCTATCTTCTATGATCTACATGCCAGAAGCGAATAAATTTTACTCACCTAGTTTGGTTGCTATTCATATTACAGGTTCTCATCCTTCTTCTGTCTATTGAATACAACGTAGCTCCAGTTGTGTTGATTTTGTATGTTTGTGATGAATTGCAGGATTTATAGATGGCTTTATGAATTGTAAAAATTATTTTCTTTCTTCAGTAAAATAAAGTAGTAAAACATCATTCTCCTAGGATGCATTATTAGAAGGCTAGAAACTGTCCTATTTTTCTGACTTTCTGACTTTATATAGAGATATGTGGTTCTCAAAGGATGTGTGCTGTGGTGTTTCAAACTTATAATGATGTTATAAAATATGATATATTGCTATAGGTTAAACTACAATACACAAGACTATACTGTATGTATAAAATGGCACAAATGAGATCAACCTTAAAATGGAATAACAGTAAAACATATGCATTAATACAGAACTAAAATTACACTGAAACACTTTATATATAATTGTAAGATACTAACAGGGACCACTTCAATATACAATAACTACAGTTACATTTTATACATAAAATGCATTTTGATCAAATTGTCTCTTCTGTCACTGGTCTTAAATGTGTCATGTGTGTTTCTGTTGTACATAGGCCTATTGATAACAGAACAGGTTCCAAATTTTTCCCTTCTGTTCAGGGAAAATAACAAATCAAAGTAGAGACATCAGGAGTTCATAACTGGAGCCTAGAATGACAGATTTTTGCCAAAAGACTTCTAATTATTGAAAGATTTGAGTAAAATTGATGCACAGGGGGAGCCTCTGAAAAGATCCTGGTAAAATAATAAGTTAATACAAAGACCCTTCATACATCCTTTTCCAGCATTTGCACTGTTCTCAACACATAAAGCAAACATATTTGCAATGTTTATCTGAAACAATGCCATTATGTCCAACAAAGACAGTTCAGGAAGTTCATCATGATTCACACTATTTTGTCTTTTCATACCACTTCAAACTTCCACAGTTTTAAAAATCCCACACAAGTCGACCAAGACGTCACCATGATAAAGTGTTTATTCGCTACCAGTGATGTTTCAAACATACTGTGATTTTCATAGACAGTTGAGAATAATTGGATGTGTCACCTTCAGAACATAAAAAAAAGAAAAAAAAAAAGAAATTAGTAAAAACATCCGCTGACTGTGAAAGCAAAGCGACTTGGAACCATTTAAGGGCTGAGGACTGTTTCATAGCTGCTGAAAATAGACCATAACCAACTAACTCATCTTAACAAACACAGAATAACCCTTGTTGGGGCAGTAGGTTGTCGCTCAAGAAAATCTCTTCAGAGAAAGCCAAACCAGAAATCAAATGCTGAAAAACATTTTAAAAAGATACCAAGTGCTACATGTCTTAAGTCACGTTATGCTTATTTATTTGGCTTCCATCTCAAAAAATGTATGCAGATGTGTTTCAGCACAGGGCCCTTATTACCACTCAGAATAACCTGTGTTGTGAATAGTGGACTATAGTTAAAGTTTAACTGCATATTTGCGTAGGGGTATTTCTGACATTTTTTGTGATATTTGTTATATAATCAGCTGAACTCCTTCCCATCTACCATTTCTTCTCTGGCGTGGGAGTAGGAATTTCACTTTAACATAAATAAAGCAAATAAGATAAATGTGAACTTGTGCTGTTCTTTGTTCTTTCACTCCACCATGTTGGTTATGCATTGGTTGCTCTCATCTACAAACTGACAGATCGATAGGGGATGGGATGAGTAAACATCATTATATTATTCTACTACCCGCTCATAAATAGTAAAGCATGACTTTTATGTATATATGTTTTTTTTTTTTTTTAACAGAGCTGTACAATGTGTGTTTCTGCAAACATGAGGTCAACGTGAAGGACATCTGTGCATTTGAGTGAGGAAGGGGGTAACAGTCTGAGCATAGAATATTACATTTCCTATTACCATCTTTTCTTTGCATTTGTTTTATCTTTTTTTCCCCATTTAAATAAGATCAGTTCAGCTTAGCTTTCTGTGAAGTGCATGTCAAACAAGGGAAGAAAAAAATGAGGGAAGGAATATTATTCTATCATTGCAAATTAATCTATCTTACTTCTTTCTAATATAGAGTGTATATTTGTTGTTTTATTAACATGTTTTGTTTGGATTTGTTGTTGGTATGTTGAACAATAATAATTTCAAGCTTTGATTGTCTGATTGATTCAGATATTTTTATCTGTAGATATGTCTGATATTCAACTCTATTAAAGTCACTGATATTTTTATAGTCTTATTAATGAAGAATCTTTTACATTTGCGTAATTGTCCCCTAGAAAGATGGCGGCACCTTTAAGACAAAATAGAGTACTTCCGGGATAGGCGCGGTCAATTGTGGTTATCACCCAATAGGAATGAAGCAGCTCTTTCACAACATTCCGATCCCTCCCGCTGCTCCCGTCCTTCCTCCTCCTCTTCGCTGGACCGGGCCGCCTGTATGCGCACTGTGACACGTAACTCTGTCCATTTCATTTACGTGACCAGGCAGGACCCGTCCACCTGAGCCAGGAGCGGAAGGGGGGACTTCTACGAGCCCATGTCTTCATCCAAAATCTGATTTACCTGAAACATTTCTTAATATGGAGGCAAGAGACGCGACTGCAGGTAATGTGGTTGTTATTACTTTGCGTTGTGGTTCCGCCAGACCACTAACCAGACAAATCAGCATGTTAATCCAGGGATAAACTGGTATAAATTGAATGCATAAACAACATGTTGCTGTGCTGTAAATCTTTCACTCGAAGCTCTTTTCAGTAAAGCCATATAAGCTGGTACAGATCATGTTCACGTAACGTCTGGCTCATAAACATTAATAAGAGGAGGCTAACAGTCTGTGTGTCTGCTGAACTTCCAGGTGCTCATGTGAGCAGTGATGAAGGGGAACACGCTGCAAAGAAGGATACAGCTCCTCCAAAAGAGAAATTACCGTCCAAGAGCAGGATGGAGCAGATCTTCGGGTTTAAGAAGGAGGACCTGAGCTCCTGGCACAACCTGGTGGCCCTTCTGAACCGCCCCACAGACCCTGCTTCTCTGGGCATCTTCCGCTGCTTGTTTGGTAAGCAACAGTGGAATGGAACTAGGACCTTTTACACATCTCAGTTATGTCTACTTTACTTGAGTATTTCCATATTCTTCTACTACACTGCATCCTGAAAGAAAATATTGTGCTTTTTACTCCATTACATTTATTTGACAGCTTTAGTTACTTTTCATATTACAGTTTTTCATCCCCTTCCTGTTTAGTTAAATGTGTTTGTCTTTATAGGTTGAGCATTTTCCCTGCATTAAACTGATTACATTTGTTGAATACTGGAAAAGCTTTGAGATCATAAACAAATTAGAAACATTTTGAGGTACAATATTCATATATGACCATGATACTACAAACATATGATGATTATGTAGAATATGATGCATTAATGTATATTAAATGGTTCAAATGAGTTTAACGTTAAGAAATGCAACATACATATTAATACAGCAGTCAAATTAATCCCAAACATCAGATATAATAGTAGAACATTGGGATAATTTACTACAAAATACTTGAGGTACATTTTGCTCATAATACATACTTACATTTACTTCAGAAGTTGAAGGTATTAAGCAATGTTGATGTTGATTTGAGAGAACTGTCGACGTTACATATTCAAATAGGAATAAACTGGGTAAATGAAAATATAGATATTAGAGGAAGTCATTATGTGTAGTTTGGGTCCTTATTAGACACCAGATTTTTGGGTTTTTCTGTTGAAAAGGCTTAAGAACCACTGATGTGAAGAATACTTCTACTCAGTACTACTACTACTTCTTTCTGTCAGAGCTGATCGATCAAGAGCACATCTTTTCTTAAACCTTTCTGTGAAACCATACTACTTTCATGTGTCTTCTTTGTAGGTATGCTGATGGCAATTGACATCACACAGGAACGTGGCCTCAGTCACCTGGACTACAAGTACCTGGATGGGGCGCCCGTCTGTCGCTTTCCCCTCTTTAACTTCTTACAACCTCTGCCCATGGACTGGATGTACCTGGTTTACATGGTCATGTTTCTTGGTGGGTCACACTCTTGTTTTATGTAGAAGCTTTACACCTGCTCCACCTCTGTTTACAGAGGCTGGTGGAAGCTTCTATGACAGTGTTCCAGATTGCATGGAAGTCGGTGTGTGTGTGTTTGAGAGGAAATGGAATCTATTAAACATGAAATTTAATGTTTTATGTTTCATCTTTGAAACTAACTAATGCAAAAATCTCACAATCTTAAGTCTACTGTTAAAATAAGTTGTGGGTCATGTTTTCATTGTAGGGGCTGTTGGCATCATGCTTGGGTGCTTCTACCGACTTTCCTGCCTTATGTTCATATCGACTTACTGGTACATCTTCTTTCTGGATAAAACTGCCTGGAACAATCACTCTTACCTCTATGGTCTCATTGGGTTCCAGCTCACGCTCATGGATGGTAACAGATACTGGTAAGTAGATGTTTGTAGGTTTGCCTATTTATACACCACTGGGCAAGATTATGAGGTTGCTTCAAATGTCCAAGACTTGAACCAAACTGAAAACCTCTGGAATGTGACGAGAAGAAGATGGACGGTCACATTCCATCAAACCAAACTGAGCTGCTCTCAGTTTATAACTCATAATTAGTGTAAAAATGGTATAAGACATTACTATAAATTGAGAAGAAAAAGTGAACATGAACTCCTATTCATTTGATTACGTATCTGAAGAGTATGACGATTATAACATTTTCTTCCTTAAGAAGTAATGCCGTCAGTAGTTTGTAGAAAAAGTTGATTTTAGTCACACATTCCCTAAACAGTAAAATCAGTGGTCTTTAACCTGGCTTTCCGAAAATGTTTGGGACCCAAAACAGGCCACGGACCCATTTTTGCTGGGTCACCACTTGGCAGGGTAATATACATAGCTACAGTTATGTGTTAGTCTGTGTATTCTAGTCTTTGAATTGTAAGAATTGCAGAAAGGTTTCAGTTATTTGGTGTTTAATCTATTGTTAACCATCTAACATTACCCAACAGTGTGTGAAGTGGATGCTAACATCTTGCTGAACATTACTGGCATTCCCATAGCATTGTACCTAATGTGGATTAGGCAGCAAATTTCATTTATTCAGCATTGATTTGATGGTGCAAGCATTGAAAAATGTAGATATTTTAGCCTTTCATGGTATATTTATTTCTTAAGAGACACCAAATACTACTTTGATTCATTCAAAAATAAATGAATGAATGATATATCATTTACGTTTGGGCACCTGTGGTCTATTGAATGTGTTTTTCTTTGTGCTCAGTAGAGTTAGAAATGTACTTTCTGGTCTTCATGTAGGTCCATTGATGGTTTGCGGAGACCCAGTATAAGGAACGCTCATGTGCCACTGTGGAACTACACATTGTTGAGGACACAGGTTAGTGCATCTGTAAACATAACATTTTCATTTCATTACTGTCCATGCACAAGGCCTGTGAAAAGTCATTCTAATACTGCCTATTTTCCAAAAGATTTTTATTGTGTACTTCATCGCTGGGATTAAAAAGCTGGATGCTGACTGGGTGGAGGGGTACTCGATGTCATACCTGGCACATCACTGGCTTTTTGACCCTTTTAAGTACGTACCAACAAACAGTATTTCAGCTTCTAATCTCTTACTGTTGTATCTTAAGTCTCTGACCGACAGTGCTCTGTTTTGCATCTCTTAGACTCATTCTTCCTGTGGAGTTAGTGAGTGTGCTGGTGGTACATGGAGGTGGTCTTATTCTGGATCTGACAGCCGGATACCTGCTTTTCTTTGACGTCACAAGGCCTTATGCATTTTTCTTTGTCTCCTACTTCCACTGTATGAACTCTCAGCTTTTCAGCATCGGTGAGTATGTTGTTATAAAGACGTCTAATGAAGTATGTTTTCTGTTCTACCATTCACTTATTTATTTATTATAATATATTTATTTTTTATTTTTAGATTATTCTTATTTCTTATTCATTAACTTGGCAAATAAATTATTGTGATAACTGCAATTATTCTGTATACTTGTGATATCTTTGTTCAGCTGCATAAAAATAACTAGATGAAACAAACACCATATTCCCTTTTCAGTTCCCACATATTTTCTACCATTGAGATTTGACCGGCACTTTTTTAATGAGTCTGTTTACAGCCTCTTAATCTCGAGGCACTTTACTTGAATTATTAGTTTTCGTTGTCCATCATTTCTTTGTATATTTCAATAATAGGCTTATAGAGTTGAGGAATATATTGAATTAATTCATTTGTGTGTGTTAAAAATCCCTCCATCTTAAAATAGTGACAAGCAGTTTTTCTGGAGTCCTTTTTTCAACAAATATTAAATTGTAACCTGTGTGTTCTAATATATTCATTGTGAGTTGTTTCGCCAATCACTGCCTTTCACTGGAGCTTTATGTAAAAGTGGTGTCGTTTTTAACACATAATGCATATTGTCACCTTTCCAAGCGCTCTGAAGAAAAGAGTTCAACCATGTTTTGTCTTGAGTTTAGGTAGACAGAAAAAAAAAAAATCATGATTAGTCCGGAGAGATTTAATTTTAGTTTATAAGGCGAGTAAGTGGTTCCTATTCTTCATTAGTTTCACTGTATGTGTATAGATAACTATTGTTAGGCTCATACTACACTGGTGGCCTAAAATATACAGAAAAAAAGCATTAAATCACTCAAAATTCCAATTATGAATGAAAAATGTCATCATCATAGCAATCTGAAGAGTTTCATTGTTTGCAGGAATGTTTTCCTACACAATGTTGGCCACCAGTCCTCTATTCTGCTATACCGACTGGCCAAGAAGATTCTTCAGCCATTTCCCAGAATTCCTCAGGGGAGTCCTGCCATTCATGTCGTCGGACATTCAGCCCAGTTCCTCCTGTGTTTACAGTGAAACCGAGTGCAGCAGCACTGAACGCCAGGAGACCTCACCTGCCACCAAATCATCCAAACTAAGACTTAAACACAAGCTACGAGCCATTTTTGCCATTGTTTATATATTAGAACAGTTTTTCCTGCCGTACTCCCACTTCATCACACAGGTACATCTGCCTTATTGGATGTTTTTGTCTCAGATTACAACAGTTTTTAAGTTACACTTCAGTTACTGAACCAATAACATGATGCAGTAAGTTCGCCGAGTACTTTTGGGCAGAGGTTGCACTGTGCTGTCAACAAAGGCCTTTAATCCTCTTTGAGTCACAGGACTGATACTATAGTTGCTTAATCTGAGTCAACACTGTCAGCAAACAGCAGTTTAGACTCGATTTGTCAGCAAATGGGTGGAAGTCCTACAGAAACAGATATTCAGTGGTCACTTCGTATATTTCCCTCTGCTCACTGTCAATTTGAAGTTGTAATGTAGGTAAAAATGTAATAAAACCAACAGAAACAGCCAGAAGTTAGGTTAAAAGAGAAGTAATTTTTAAGACAATCATGCCATCATCCTGATCAATGTCTTCTTAATGTAGGGTTACAACAACTGGACTAATGGCTTGTACGGCTACTCATGGGACATGATGGTTCACTCCCGCAGCCATCAACATGTTAAGATCACTTACAAAGATGGACAAACAGGAGAAATTGGGTATTTGAACCCAGGGGTGAGTCACAGGAAAACACCAGCAGTGACATGTAAGCGTTACGTCAAATCTATTTATTCAGTTCAGCAAACATTGCTAAAACAAGGTTGGTTAGGTGACAGCCCGTTAGCAGGAAACAAGGATGTGAAATAAATACAGATACTGAACACTTTCATAACATGATTATTGTATGTGTTTGTTGTAGGTTTTCACACAAAGCCGTCGTTGGAAAGACCATGGAGACATGCTCAAGCAGTACGCCAACTGTCTCAGTCAGCTGCTGCCTCGCTATAACATCTCTGATCCTGAAATTTACTTTGACATCTGGGTTTCCATCAATGAACGCTTCCAACAAAGGTACAAGAGCAGTCACTTTAAAGAAACAACCCACATATCACCACTAGGATCCACCAAAGCACTTGCACCACTATTTTGAAATGCTAATTTAAATTAAAATAAAAATACACTGTATGTGTTTTCAGTCTAATGTATTGTTTATATGTAAATTTCACCTGTCTATCCTTCTAACATGTACATTTTTCTATGACTCTGTTGTTAAAATCCGGCACTGACAAGTGTCATTTCCACTAACAGTATGGACAGTGCATTTAGATCAGGGGTGAAGGTAATGTGGGTGAATTGCATGGCATTAAAAAAATAGAAAATCAATGAAAAGGCTAAAACACCTTAATAATACCACTCACACTGTAATTCAAATCCTGGCCTCTTGCATCGTAGCCAGTTGTGTTACCCACTGAACTGTCCAACCACATGTAGACAGAGTAATTACAGACCTATTCACTGATTCCATTTCTGAAGAGGGTCTTAATTCTTTTTGGGATGTGACGTTTACTCCTGTGGGTGGAGCTTGAAGCTCCCCTGTCTCTTGTATTGGAAGGGGTCCATGCCAGTTATAACGAGAGTGTATTATGGTAAACGCAGAGCCTTGGGCACAGATTTTTGCCCCAAGTAGGAAACACATGACTTGACTGCTCACTAAACGACTGAAAACATTTTTAAACTACACTTGAATGCAGATTATACATGATACATGATACTCGGGTTGTATCATTTATAGCTTGTTTATTTAAATATTAATGTTTTTGTGAAATTTTTTTTTAGGTGATTCCTATTGTCTTACCTTCATGTTAGACAGGTGGGGTGGTGCTCTAGCACCCTCTATTGATGAGCCGCCACTATTGGAATGTGTTAACGTGTGCATCTCTCCTCAAAGGATCTTTGATCCACGTGTGGACATCGTGAAAGCTGATTGGTCTCCGTTCAAAGCAAACCCTTGGCTGATGCCGCTGCTGGTCAACCTGTCACCTTGGAGGACCAAGTTCATGGAGATTGAGGGCACTTTGGATAATCAGACAGAGATCGTCTTTATTGCAGATTTCCCAGGTGAAATCTTCTGTGTTTGTTTTGACTGTAGTTATGTTTGTAGTCCATTTTTACCAATCTCAGTGATGGGTTGCTGTTT
The DNA here is from genome assembly GCA_030068375.1 of Ostorhinchus rueppellii. Lineage (NCBI taxonomy): Eukaryota > Metazoa > Chordata > Actinopteri > Kurtiformes > Apogonidae > Ostorhinchus > Ostorhinchus rueppellii. Next base: position 9,695,041 of record JAQQZY010000005.1, read on the forward strand.
TAATTTAATTAAATACAGGAAAATAATACATACAGTAATATGCCACAATAAAGAAACACTCCAACTAAAGCAACAACTATCTTACAAAACCAAAATTAAAAAGAATAACAGCCTGAACAGCTACCTCTGCGACCCCAACCTGGATAAGCAGATGAAGACGAGGATGAGTAGGAAACATTAGATTGACAGTTACACTACATTTACAAACTAACATATGTCTAAATATCAGCGACTGTATATTTACTGTCTTCTTTAGTTATTTTTTTAAAAGTTATTATATAAAACCCATAATAAAACTATTATTAGAAAAAAACAAGGAAGGATGGACAGAATACCATCCTTCAGGGTTTGAAAGGATTTATTCAATATATATTCTATAAATACATATTTTTTAGGTTTTTTCCATGCGTTTCTGAGGTACATGAAAAACATATAAGCTTTCATAAGTTTCAAATACATTTATTTGCAAATATCATATTTAGGCGAAGGGTCAGTTTATGTAACTGCCAAAATATTTAAATTAATGCCAACAAGCTTTGAATAGAAACATTTAACCCACTAGAATCATTGTGTTTATTACCTTGTCTTATTTTTCTTTCCGAAAACCCAGACTTAATGTTTAAAGTTATTAATGTATAAAATGAATGTTAAGTGGCTTTAGGCAGTCCTGAACATCAACTGAATGACAACTCCTCATCAAAAATCTGTTTCGTAGGTCTCCATTTGGAAAACTATGTGAGTGAAGATCTGGGCAACACCAGCATCCAGGTGCTGCAGGGTCAGGTCAATGTTGAAGTGGTTGAAGAGAAGAGGAACTACACACTGCAGCCTGGTGAGATGATGAAGGTACATCAACACACTCCTCACCATTCACACTGGACTGTCGAGTGTGAACTCAAAACATTTACCATCATATGTGTTAATGCGTGTGCAGGTACCTGCCGGGTCTTACCATAAGGTGTACACTGTGTCAGAAGATCCTTCTTGTTATATGTATATTTACGTCAACACCACAGAGGCAGCGCTGCAGGAGAACTTCACCAAACTGTTGGAGATTCAGGAGAGAATTCGCAATGGAACAGGTGAAGACTGACTGTACCAGTAGGCAGCGCAAACGTGATTAAATGAGTGAATTATATCATCATCCATATAAATGTTTATTTCAGTGTTAAATTCTTTATTCTTGATTGTCATAAAATGTGAGGGCTTCCAAAATAACTAAGTTTTATTTGACATTGTCTTACCTGACAGAAACTGAGCCGCTTCCACCTGAACTACAGCCTCTCGCTGCTGCAGAGGACGAAGTGTCAGAGGTCAACGCCACCGACCCAATTGTGCGACTGTTCCTGAAGAGGCAGAGACGCATGAAGGAGGTGAAGAAACGCAGGGAGGCCGGTGTGTTGGAGCGACTAGAACGCTTTGCTGTAAAAAAGTACTACACGATACGAAGGGGGTGAGTGTCCTCTTTTGTGCAATAGTCCATTTAAAGATTTTACAGCTGCAGTGCTCAGCAGTTTTTCTAGTGTTACTAGGCAAATATCCACAATTACCAGAAGAGTGTGTGTGTGTGTGTGTGGGGGACTTAAGTGACAGTTTTAGGACTTGACTCGTCACTTGAACCGACTGAGACACGGTGTTCACTTGACTCAACTTTGACTGACGGAAAATGACTTGCTCACACTCAGCTCAGAAAGTAGTGAGAGGTCAGTGTTTACAGACTAAAACATAGTTGGAAGATGTTTTTTGTGGTTTGACGTAACTGTAAAGACAACAGTTACAGCGATACACTGAAAATACTCCACTACAAATAAGCACCGGTATAATTGCCAATAAGTGTTCAGGTTCATCCAGATTCAACATGGCTGTCACTATTTTGCTCTATTCCATGTCTGTGTGGATGCTTCACATGGCTTCATGTCTGCATAGCAACACAAAACGGGTCATATCATCTGTATTTATATTCTTTTGATTTGGACTGACAGGTGAAAGCTGCACATGGGCGCTGTGTAATGTTTTCCCTGATTTTACCTCCTAAAGCTTTACTTAGACCTTTAAAATAAGGAGGAAAAAAATACAGTTATAGTATGGAGAAAAACACGACACAAAAATGACCAAACCTTCTAAGATGTAGTTCTATTCTTCTGTCTTGCAGGTTCCTGATGTCAGCCATTGCCATGCGTAACCTGGTAGTGGGTCTGCCGCCCCTGGAACAGCTGACCAGAGAGGTCGCCTTCGCCAACATGAAGGCGCCTCAGTCAGAAGGAAACCAGGATGAACGGCTCAAAGATGAAGTTGGACACGGAGAACTTTAAAGCTGTTGTTTAGGCCAAAGATAATCTGATGAATGACCTGCAGGTGCTGGATCACATCATGTCAGACACGTGTGTGTTACTACTACTGGACTGTTACTGCTCTGAGAAACTGATGCTCAGATACAAAGAGACATTTCTAATTTTATACGCTTCTGAAAGATTTGTTTCAGATGATTTCCAAATGCCAAGTTGTATTTTATCTTTTGTTTATGAATTTAACTTCAAGCTAAGGATACATTCCTGTTGTAGCTGCTGCTGCAAAACAAAAATACTGTCTATTCTCAGATGTGTGCCAGTTTCCTGGGTTTAATTCTACGGAGCATTCTGATCAAAAATTAGCCAAATATCTGCTTTATTTGATCTACTACTATTGCTGCTTGAATTTCTATGATGATGCAAAACAATCCGATACATTTGACTGACGAATTGATGTTTTAAGGGGGCAGTGTTTCACAAACGTACTGAAAATGGTACTTTGAAAAAACTTAATTCACGCAAGCAGATTTACAAACAGTTGTTTTTAAAATGTTTTAATCTTAAGATTCATGCTAACCCAGTAATGTGAGGAATAACTGACAGTCGCTTACGTTTTTTAGTCCCTTTTTATAATAAAGACGTTAAGATGTGAATAAAGAAAACATTTTTTTCAATTAAACAGCAGAGGTCTGTGGAAATAATCATTTTATTTTTGTTAGTGTCAGTATTTTACACGTCGCCCTTCCTAAAGTGCTGAGACAGCAGAGTTCCAGTGTTCACTGTAGGTTGACATTATGGCACATTAATGACACTTTTCACATAGTCGGACCAAACAGTACAATGATACATAATAACACAACAACAAGAGGGATCTCATGGTTTAGGTACGTTCATCAGTTCAGTACATGGTATTCAGATATGTAGATTTCACTGTTGTAATGAACGCTCAGTTATCACACGACAAAACGTGTTAATCCAAAGGGAAGTTTAGCTTTTAGTTTGTGTACATCAAAGTGAATAACAACAGAGGACCGACGGCTATGAGTCATTTAGAGTTTTCAGAGTAGACAGTTTAGACATTATTCATTTAAAGGGAACAACATAACAAAAATATGCACTTCTAAATATTGCACAGTATTTTACTGGTTTCAAATCTATTTTTCATAAATACTCTGCTGTTTCCCTTTACATCATGGGTGACTGTTTCTAATCACAACTGGCCTTTTACATGTTTATGTACATTTAACATTAAAACTATCGTGACCTGTGGTAGTGTAACATACTGGCCTTTAGTGAGTATTTTCTGAAGCCTTTTTTCCCCCCTACATTATCCTCATGTTCAAACAAACCCAAACCTTATAGTGGAAATGTACCCCCATGAGGCATCTAATATACGTGTGAAGAGTTTTAGCTGCTTTAGTTCAACATGGAACAATAACAGAAATAAACATGACTCGACATAGAGCTGCAATAAATGAAACTGACACCTTTGTTAATCACTGATAATCAGATTTAGGGAATAAAAATATAAATTCTCTGATTGCAACTTCTTCAAAGTGAGCATTTTTTGGTTCCTTTCCTCCACTACGTCAACTCAATACTACGTTCTGGGGTGTTTTATGACCAAATGATTGATTAATTGAGCAAAGAATCAACAATGACAATAATCATTATTTGATTTCACCATTAGTAACAAAGTTAAATGCTATTATAGGATAGTTGGCTTTGGATGATTCCAGGATGCCAATGAGGAAAAAGTGAATCCGATGCAGGCTTCATCAGTGTGACTACAGTGGAATTATTGTTAACGCTCATTATTTTACAATGAAAGTGCACTGCAGAGGCAAAATAATATGAAGATAATGTTCAGTTAAATTAAACATTTCTGCATTGTGTAGCCTGGGATGACAGTTTGCAGTTTTCAACCTACGAAAGAGCTTCTACATGTTTTTAACTACATCTCCTCAATCCTCAAAATACTGCACATGAAAGGAGCGGCAAAGAGGAGGAGATGAAACCCAGGAAATGAGTTTTACCTTCTGGGTTAATCTCCTCTTACAGGAAATTGTTCTCGAATTACATCAAATATTTTTTCATCACTGCGCTGATACTCACCTTCACCTCAAGGTGTATTTCCTCATTCTCTGGTTACACTGCACATGGCATTCCTGCATTACAGTCAAACTAATAAGCTAATAACTCCAACAAACACACCGCTCCACTGCAGATAAAAGAATTCTATTCAATAAAATATGATGTTCACCCTACTTAAAGTGCTGGGATGTTTTTTTTCTAACTGTGTCTCATAGCTGTCGACTGCACCAGAAACCACAAACACCCTCTTTGGTCCCATTTAATCCCCGTTGCCCTCCTACCCTCCTTTACTTGTTCGGCTGAAAACTGAAAAACCACAGCTCTGGTTCTAAAAAAGGAGGCTCCTCCCTGTTTACAGGACATGATCCAGCTCCTCTGACTGTGCCAAACCAACCTCAGCGTCTGCATTTTCACATCTTCTGATGTCCAATATCACTCCAGAGACTTAAATTTACTTTAAGCATCTTTCCCAAATTCAAGCAGAGCCGGATTTAATGTTTTTCTTTTTTTAAATAAAGCAATATATGATGAATAGGTTTACCTCTGTCTGGGTGGTAATCTTTTTACCAGCACCCGTTTGTCTGTCAGCTGGGTTGCACAAAAACTGCAGCACTAATTTTCATTAAATTTAGTGGAAGGATGGGACGATGGGAATCCATTATCCAGAAAATCAACTTTTTGTAACAATGTGTGATAATGTGTTAGAATTAGCTTGGTGGTGGTTTGTGGTCTATTCTGTGCTCTTCTATATGTATTAATCTACAGTATATTCTCATTAAAATATTTTATCAGTTTGATTTGATCCTAATCCCTCAAAACATTGTCTTTCAAGGTTAAAAATCAGCCACAGTTGTTGACTTAAGGACAATGAAGGATTATCTGTTTAAGTATTAGATGTGATGCCACCGTTTAAGAGATTCGGCATCAACAGGTCAGATGTGTTCCATAAGTTCCTACTGTTTTTAATGTTTGTTTAAGGAAAGATTCTAAATGTATTTGCGGCTCAGTGTTATGTCTTAACATGGTATCTCCTTTCAGATGCACACCAAATACTGTGCGAATGTAAAGCATCCATTAGTAGTGACGCCTTCGGATGTGGCTCCTGAAGCTCTACCTCGGCTGAAGATCTGGGTAGAAAACTCCATGTATCACACCTTCAATCACAACATTTGAAAATGTATCTGGAAGAGAACAACAGAGGAAGGTGTTGATGACATTTGCAGACCTTCACAGTCTATATGTGGGTAAATCTGTTGAACTAACCGTGTGCTGATGGCAGCAGATAGGGGTCTCGGAGGAACAACATGACAGGCTGGTGTGAAAGTTTACTGTAATGAATCCACAAAGAAAAGGTCAGTACAGATGTGAAAGACTATCCATGAACTACAGTGCCTGTCAAGTTTGCAAAAAGTCTTTTATCGTTTATGAGAGCAACATGCATGTTCCTGTATTTAAATGCAACAAACAGGGCAATTTAAAAAAGTGTGAAGATTTTTTTGACCAAGTAAATATATACAGAAGAGGATTAGTGCCACTGGAAAAAAAAAACAAAAAAAGGTAATAAATAAA
>JAQQZY010000005.1:9731898-9749043 GCA_030068375.1 Ostorhinchus rueppellii
GGTTCAGTGTCTTGCTCAAGGACACTTCGACACGTGGACAGCCGGAGCCAGGATTTGAACCTCCAACCCTTTGGTCACTGCTTATTTATACCTATCCTATTTACAAAAAAGAAAATTGCGGAAACAAATCAGGATACCAAGATGGTGCAGCTTTAAGCAATAATATAAACAAAACAATCTAAGCAAAATCTCAGACTCATACTGACAATTGTCTTATTTTATCCTAATATTTTATATTTATTGAACCTTTTAAATGCAGTCACTGATGTGCATGTTTTTAATTCTTTATTGTTCCATAATTTGACTCCAGTTACAGATATACATTTGTCTTTTATGTTGGTTCTTGCCTTTGATTTGTTGAACATACAAGTTTCCCTAAGGTTGGACTGGAGAGCTTTCTGTTTGTGCTGCTTTCATTTTCCCTCTTCTCATTTGATTATTTGAAGGTGATGCCACTTATAATTTAGTAAAACCTGAATTAATACATAACAGCTGCCATCGGCTTTGATCAAACTTTCCACCTCGACAAGATAAAGAACTTTCCATGGGCTTTAAAAACACAATTTGATAGTGATTTGCAAAGACATTTACGATTCAAGTGATTTTATCGAAACAGAAGCTGAAAATCAAGCAAAAACAAAAGTAACTGAATGTACTTTATGGCTAAAATGGCATCTGTTCAGCAATAAACCAAACTGTAAATGTCAGTCAGACGGTTGTATTGTTCTTGGATAACAGCGGGTACATATCTCACACTCATATGAAGTTACTTTCTTGTTTTGGGAAAGCCAAGAGGAGATATTTGAGCTCCTCCCTTTAGATTTATTTGAGTGGTGTCAGCATTAAAGATAAGAAGGAAATGTTTGATGCAAACATTGGATGAGACTCATTAGAGGACATTCTTGGAAAACAGGGCTTCACAATATTTAGTTTCTGATGATTTATCACAGCTGCAGATATAAATCTAGCTGCTCTTTTGTAAATGTTTTGTTCACAGAGGCCTATAGACCAGTGTGATATTCCTCAGGGTTTGTAGTATTTGTTTCCAGTTTGAAATTCCTATGGAAGCGCTTTTTGGCCAAAGAGGTGACTGTGTTTTTTGCTTTGAGGATGACTAATGTACACTCCTGTGATTGAGCATACCGGCAGTTCCTCCAGAGAGTGAAAACTATGTGCATGTGTTCCTGGTTTGCCTCCTTTTTTCTTCCATGGAACACCAGACAGACAGTCAGAACCAGCTGTACTGGGTCACTGGTGTTTTTTGCTCGTAATTCATTGAACTTTCTCCATGCACAGTCCTTTTTCTCTCCAATGAGGGCAGCACAGTGTTCCCTCACAAAGCCCAGAGACACATCTGTAAGGAATTAACCGAGTGCTTTTGTCCACGTTGCTGGATTTCACCCCCATTTCTGATTTTCTGGGCACTCGAATCAACTCAAAGAATTTGAATAAATCCACGTCTGAGTTGCACAATAAGGAGGGAAAATATAGTGACAGGGCCTCCTGCATGAGACACGTCATTTTAACAAAGAGAGAGAAAAAACCCATCTGTTCATGATGCTAAATTTACCATAAGACCAGTACCAGTTTTTTTTAGTGCCATTACTGACTCAACATGTGGCAGACATTTGTCATTTAGCTTCAGCCACATCACGTCAGCAAACATCTAGGCTTAAAGCAAACACATATTTTTCATGAGATATGTTTTTATGAGTTTAAAGCACTGACATGACTTGAGTTCCCCATTACTGCTGTTATTACTGATGTAAATTTAAAAGGTCTTTTAGACGTTTGCAGCTTTTCTTCCTCTCAGTAGGATGAAGTCACCACAGTCAGGACCACACACATCTCCTCAAACGTCTACAGCAAACTTGACTTTTTTTTTATTCCCAAGTCTGTTTTAACTTACCCACAACTACAACACTTCAACATTTCTACTCCTGGTAACTCGCTTTACAAATTTTTTTTTTTTTTTTTAAACATAATGTTCTTACATTTCCTTCTAGTAGTAGTTTTTCCATTAAATTCACAGCCTATTCTGAGAATGTTTGGTTCATTTCAGTTTAAAACTCTATGACAGAAACAGACAACTCAAATATTTTCTCCTCTTTCATAAATACTGGGTTTCCATTACTCTTGGAACACAAAGCCTGGGCTTACACCACACACATACACACAAACTCACTGTCTGGTGGACTACGTGGCACTCTGCACAAGCACCGTGGACCCTGCGACCAGAAGGAGGAGCTCTTCATTTGCAAAGTTTACATCTGCCACTGACTTTCACAGATACTTTCACTCCTCATCCCAAAAACTCAGGGATGGAGGAAGTGAATCCTTGGATAAATATTTGCTAATCTGTGACTTGTATTGTAGTATCTATTTTCTGTCATTATTTACTTGTGTTTGTTTCTGTGACACAATAACAGTTGAGCTGTTGCAGCCAAAAACTCCAGTAGTTGTTTAGTAAAAGTCTTCATGCTCCAAATTTAGCAGTTTAACAAAAATATTTTGACAGTAAGTTGAATATATATTATACTCTGTAATTCTAAATATCTGAATGAAAGTCTAATATCTCCTGGTTCTGTTTTTTTTTTAGGGTGATTTTGACTCATCTTAGAGGTTTGTACTGTTGAATTAAATGATCTTTATCTATTGTTTCCTCTGGATGCTTTAGATTTTTCATCCCATGGCCTATGTTACCACAATGTCATTTCCAATTTTGCAGACAAAGAATTTCCTGATATAATAAACGTTTTACAGTACTGTGTGTTTGAATTATTTGTCTTAAGATGTTTTTATATGTTCAGCTTTTGTATTTGATCGGGGAAACAGTGAAAGTCTTTTGTCTAACAGGACAGAAATATTTACAATTAATGTCACCTCAAATTCATAGTTTTATTTAACAAAAAAACAATAGCTCCATCTACAGGAGACATCCTCTATGTTCATGTTTAGAGCTAGACAAATGCATCAAAAAGTTACTTGTAAATATAAACACTCACTCTTGAAGTCTGTCAAAATAAAATGTAAAATCCTGATAATAATTTATAGTTGTAAATTAAAAAAAAAAACCCCTACTCTAAACTTGTGGTTCATAAGTCATGAGCAATGAGCACAAGAAGGCCCTGAAATGTTTGGAGAGAGAGTTCAGTTTGTTTTCACTGCAAATTACACTGATAAGCAGAAGTTTTCCCTGCTGTTAAAGTAAATAACCTATATGAGAAATGAATGTAGCCAATAGAAGATTAGCTCCTGATGTGGTGAAGAACGATGAACAACCTCTGGATTCTTTCCTATAAAAGCTGACTGTGGGAAAATATTGGCTGATTTAATTCTTAGCTTTTGATTTGTAGTTATTTATGTATGAATGCATATAAATTAATTTTACTTTTCTTTTCTTGAGTTTTTTTTTTTTTTTTTTCTTTTGACAATGTTTTTGGCTAGATCTACACATATTGCAGTGCTTGGTAGTTTTGGATAATTCTCGGTCGTTTCTGTCATTTTTATGAGAAGCAATAAAAATAAAAAGTAGATTATTGTTGATTTTTAGGATGTTGGGACTTTTGTCAATTGTGAAAAATTCTATACATATACTAATCATTATTTTTTTCCTTCTCTCTCCCTTTTTCATTACTCTACTCCATAGGTGTCAAACATAAGGCCCGGGGCCAAAACCGGCCTGCCAATGGGTCCAGTCTGGCCCATGGGATGAATTTAATGAAATGCAAAAATGACATTGAAGATATTAACAATCAGTCTAGTTCAGGTTCTATACTCAGCCCAATTTGATCTTAAATGGATCCGACCAGTCCAATACTATCATAATAACCTATAAACAATAACAACGCCCTATTCTTTTCTTTGTTTTAGTATAAAAATGTAAAATTATATGAACCTGTTTACCTTTACTAACTATTGACAAAAATGTGAATAACCTGAACAAATATGAACATCCTGAATATACATAAAGAAAACTAAGTGTAATTTTATCAATATTCTGCCTGTTATTAAATATTTTGTGTATTTGTACATCCACTGTGATCTGTATGTTGTAATGCATATGTGGAAATGAGGAGCTCAGGCATAATATTGTTAAAATTGCACTTAAAATTGACTCATTCACATTTTTTAAGGGGAGTGTAGATGTTTTCATAATGTAATTTTACTTTTTTTTTTTACTCTAAAACATAAAAGTAAGTTTGGGGTTAACATTACTTTTATATTATTATGTTATCATTTTACTGGTCCGGCCAATTTGAGATCATTTTGGGATGATGTGGTCCGTGAACTTAAATGAGTTTGACACCCCTGCTCTACTCTTTCGTTTGCATGTTATTCAGTCTGATAGAGTTGTATGCGGTCGTTGCGGGATCCATGACCTGCCTTTCAGCTATAATTAACTAACTGCCTGTGCTGTGAAATCTGTTGTACTAAATGCATTAATTAGTTCTGATTGCACCTGATTATAAATGTTAGTCAAATAAGGTTCCAAATAAGTATTTTGAGCATTTCAAGTCCAAGCTCTTTCTACTTAAAAAAAAAAAAATCCCATCTTATATTTTTCTACCCTGAAAAATTACAAATTACATAATGGTCAAAAGTAATAACATGAGTATTTTAAATAGATTTAAATTAGTTCATCTCATACTGTCTGTTCACATTTTATTTAGGACCCATAAATAAAACAGTAAACACTGTTATGCTGCAGTATTTTTTTTTATATTTATTTAATGAATGCAAAATACAATAGATAAGAAAGTTTCAGTAAAACAAGCCTTTCAGACAAAGCACAACATATGCATTTTCCAAACCACGCCAACATTTCATCAGTGCATAAAATAATGTTAATAATGAAGCCTTGTGAGTTGTTTTGTATAATACTGGTAAACTGCACCTTTACTATTAGAAACTGTGTTTTGGGCTAAAAGACTCCATGGTGTAACAGATTCTTGACAGCTTTGAAGTTATTTTTTAGCTGTTCCAATTAATCTTTAGGCAGCTTGACATTTGTTCATATTTTGATAAAATATATATTTTTTTAAAAAACACAGATGTTTGTAAGGGATGTCGGGTGCATTGTCCTAAAAGGAAAAAAGTTAATTACTACTAATGAATATTTGATTTGTGCTGATTACCAGAAATTTAGTGCAGAGTATGTAAACAGATCCTGAAGCAGACAGACCACTGGTGGATTAGGGCAATGGTTCAGTCTGGAGACAAAGTGTTCATATCAGGCAGGAAAGAGCATGCGTCCAGTGAAGAAGCTTGTGCTACTCAGAAGAGTGGCGCCAATGCTGATGTGCACTGACACTGTGTCTCCTGCATTCAGTCGAAGTACAGTGTCCCCAGACCACAAGTAGTGACCTCCCTGATACCACCGGAAACCGCTCTGCACCAGCGTGTTGTTATGCCACAGCTCTAGATTTCCAGTTTTGATGTAGGTGACGCACAGGAAGCTGAACTGGTAAATTCCGGGGATGACACAGGTGAACAGGCCTGTGTCCGGGTTGTAGTGGTTCTGTTCGTTGTATACGATCTGACTGAAATGGATGGTTCTTGTATAGGACGGATTGGACTTTCCCAGACGGACAGAGAAGGCAGATAGTGGCTGGGTGGCATTAGTGATGGATGCTGGTGGCCCAGGAGGGCCTCTTAGACCTCTGGGACCTGAAAACATACAAAAAAGAATGAATGAACAGACAGACAGGCAGGCAGACAGACAGACAGACAGGCAGGCAGACAGACAGACAGACAGATAGATAGATACATAGATAGATAGAAGCACAAAATGCATTAATAATGCATGAGTACCTCGTTCTCCACGTCGTCCACGAAAGCCTCGAGGGCCTCGAGGTCCTGTTGATCCTGGATATCCGGCTCTGTCTGGGTCTCCGGGTTCACATCCTTCAGAAAATGATAATGTAAACGTTATTAACCAACAAGGACGCAGTCTTACTTTTGTGTCAGTTTTCAATACATTTAATGAACTGATCATGTAGATGCTCATAAACAGAGAAAAATGATAAAAAAGGTCAATTTTTCAGTCAAATCTATCATTAACTGAACATAAATCAACTGTCTCCATCCACTCTCATTTATCAAACTCCATGGGTTTTATTGGTGAATCAATGTCATGATGTCAGTGTTTCCACATTCACTACGGAGCCTCTGAACATCCAAATAGGTTATATCTGATGACCATGAAAAGATGACAAACTGTATTTTACACCAGTTTTTTTTACCTTTAATGTTAGGATTAGTGGATCAACAGGTATTAAACAGTTACATCAGTGGATGGTTTTGGTAGATAGTGGATGTTCAGGTCTTTGTGGGTTAATACTGACAATTATGACAATAATTACAAATATTAGTGTTATGATACAAGCACCAAATGTGCTGATTTTAAACCATAAATGCTGTCTTTTAAGGAAGAACCACCTTCACCAGGTTGAGATGAGGTTAAGGAACAGTGTTGTGTGATTTTAATGTCACAAGTATTTGTTAGATTTAAAAACTACACTGACCTTAACACAGCTATGACCCGGGCCTGCACGATCAAACACCACATATGAAGAAGAAAAAATGTAATTCAAATGGTTAGTGAAGAAATAAAAAACAGATCAGGTTAAAAACAGAATGAAAAACATAGTCGGTAGGAATGCAGGGTGAAGACCCTCTCCCAAAGTGAAAAAGCTTTGGTTTAGTGATGTTTCACCTGAGTTGTTAGGGCAGGGACGAGGCTCCCTCCAGGCTGACAGGTTCAGACTGCGGATGTTGGAGCAGTTGGTGAGCCGGTTGCCCCTGGAGAGGACGTTGAATGCATCCCTGGGAACAGCCCTGATGCCGGTGTTGTCACAGATGATTCGGGAGATGGTAACCTGTGAGAGGGCAGCTCTCTGTTGTGGAGTGAAGACCCCAGGGTTTTCCCACCAAAGTCTGGGAATTGAAAAAAAGGAACGTGAGACATTATGTTGATACTTTTTGATACTTTTACTGCAGTCTAAACAGTGTTCATGTCTTCACCTGTCACCCTGGCGGATCCTCTGGAACTGCGTTGCAATAAGGCAGGCAAACAGTGGGCCCACTCGACCCCCAGGGACAAACGGCTCTGCTACGCCTCCCAGCCAGACGTCAATGTTGGCCGGTGTGCCGTAGAGCTCCAGGAGTCTACGTGCCAGGTCTCTGTTGTTGAGGACCTGAGCCAGCTCTGCCACATTTCTGGGCTGAGACAGGCCACAGAACCGACGCCAGTCATTATATCCTGCAGGTAGACAAGATGAACAGATGAGAAACATGTAAAAAGAAAAAAGAAAAAAAGAATGGAAAGTAAATTGAGAGGTTGGTTATAACTAAGTGATGTACCAGGCAAGCCGTGGTCACGTCCTCTTATCATGTTGAGAGAGCCAAGGTCCAGAGCCAGGTGCTGGACGAACTCGAACAGCCTCTCCCTCAGGGCGTCTACCATCATGTGGTCCTGAGTGTTGAGTTTAGCCGGACGACCAACCAAACCACGGATCAGAGGGTCAATGCCACCTGGAGAACAGAACAATAGCTTAAGACAATACTGAAAAGATCCTCAGCAGCAGAATATAAATAAAAATCTGGTGTAGTTGAGTCTTTCCTTTTTCTATATCTTTATACTTCTACTCCACTACACATTAAATGTGGTTTTTAGTTTTTAGCGTTAGTTCATTTTACAGTTTTTCATCATGAAAAGTTGACTTTTTATAGATACATGGCTCTCATAGGACAGTAATGCTACAAACATATGATGATCTTAAAGGATATGATGTATTACTGTAGATTAAACTACACGACAGTATAAAGTAATGAAGATGAGCTCAACCCTTAAACATCAGTAGTATCCTGAATCCATACTCAAACATTTGCAATACTTTTTAAAGGTTGTGATGAACTTTTAGCTACAGGGTTTAGTTACACTTATGTTCTAATTTTATGACTCACCCTCAAAGACGACTCTCCACGGAGCAAAGAAGGCCTTGAACAGTGGGACACTGGGAAACTGTCGGTTCTCCCTATAGTTTTCATCCAGACGTGCCAGCTTGGGCTGGATGGCCAAGTGGGCAAAGCGGTAAGCTGCAGTTGCGAAGACGTTAGAGATGCTGGGGTCGACATTGGGATTGTAACCAGGGTAACGACCGAGCTGCCTACGCATCGCATCATTACCAACAATGTGAGGCAGATAATCCCTGAACACAAACATCTGAGACAGAAACAGATGTTATTTAGTAAAGATCACCACAGGCTTTAAAGTCAACCTTTAATATGAACATTCAAAAGAGTAAACAGCAGATTTACCTGCGTGTAAGCACCCTGGATCTTACGAGCCTCTTGGTAGAGTGTCTCGCTGTCCCAGTGTGGGTTTATCCTCTTCAGCGCACGAGCCAGGCGGTTATGTTCCCGGAAAAACAGAGTGTGGATGGACGTCAGAGCGATGTTCTCATCCACACGTACATCACCTTAAAACAGAAACACACTCATGTCTAGAGGAGTTCACTGATGCTTTTGTTTGAGGTGTTATATCATGGTGCTCAGTGGGGGTAGAGAGAAGGAAAAATGTGGTGAACAGTGTATGTCTTTTCAGAATCAACAGTGACACCAGACAAGCTGTTGATCTGTTAGAAAGCCTGAGAGACAAAAATAGAAATTAGATATAAAATACACCAATTTATTGTTATTCCTTACTTGCACATCTTGCTGTGGTCTTTTCTTTTTTCAGGCAAGTGACCAGAATTTATATGTAAAAACTGAAGCATTTTAAAGAGTGGCCTGAATTCTATGTTTGAGTTCATTTCTGGGGTTAACATCTCCTATTAGATGTAATCCCACTGTACTGCACCAATGGAGCACAATATAATGGGCTTATTTTCCCCCTAACAGCACAATTTACTATGTATGTACATGAGAATGTTAAATGTGAAGAACAACATCTTAAACAGGATCATGAATTTTTCTTTTTTTTAAAATGATTTTATATCTTATCATATCATATAATGTACCGAGACAACATGTGACTCTTTGGTTGACTTTCCTTTGTATTATTTCTATTGGTGATTAAATTCTACTACATTGTTGTTTGACTGAAAAGCAAATCACAAACTGTGTTTTATTTGTTTAGCTTTAATAAAGTATAGGCAATATAAATTTAGACACGACTTATTATCAGTAACTCGTTACATCTGGAGCTAGATATATGGTTTTAAAACAGTAATGAGTCCTATTTTGTCATATTATGGAAAGTTCTCATGGTAAATTGAAGAGCTTTGTTTTATAAAGTGGTTATAAATTGTAAATATACCACTGAAGAGTCGATAGGGACTGATTTAAAGTGTTTTTGACACTGACCTGCGATGAAACAGGGCACCTCCCTGGCGTTGGTGTCATTGGTGACTCTCCTGCGTGTGGCGCACATGTTGGTTTCCATGGGGCTGAAGGGCAGCAGCTCACGACCGTTATCTCTGAACTCAGTGTTTGCACGCAAGAGGCCTCCATCATTCTTCAGGTCCCGAAGGTCAAGGGCCAGCTTCTTCTCTGAGCCATAGACCTGACCCAGGTCCAGGAAGGATGTCAGAGCATTAATCTGCTCCCTGTTGTTAGGGTCTCCACCAAAGTTGTAGGCTGAGTATCCGGTTCCACATGCAGGAGCGGACCTGAAGGCAGGGATGCAGCTCTCTGGACCAGTGGGCAGGCGGGGGTCATTAGGAGGGATCTGTGAGGACAAGACAGAGGTCAGAGGTCAGGGGCAGGGACAATTAGGGTTATTAAAAGGAGGGTAAAACTAAAGACCTTGAGTGAACAATGGATGAAAATAATTAAATTGGTTCTTTCACTCTGAGTTTTTCAGCTTTTGTCCTATAGCAAAACTTAAACAAGTCAAAATCAAAATAAAACACCCGAACCTGAAAGGAACTGAAAAACTTAATAAAACAAAAACAAATACAAATTTTAAACTATAATAACTGTGGTTTGTATCTGCATTTGTTAAAGAGGGAAAATTATTTGTATTTGCATTTGTCTTTTTGTGTGAAAGCATTTTTGCTTTTGTTGGAGGATAAACTGTTGAAATACTTCTTTTCCATAAAAGTAATAAAATAATTGTGAAAAGTTGAAGAATGGATGAATTAATAAAAGTTAAAGGTAATGTTGTCGTAATGTCATGTTTTTACATAAAAAAACCCCAAAAACCTCATTTTGTTTGTGAAGAAGAAATTCCACACAAGCGGAAAGAAAATATATGTTATCAAAAACTAGGGCAAAAATACTTCTAGTACTGATGCAATATTATTATTGCCTTCATCTCCATTTCTAAAGTCATCTATAAACCCTTGTTGTGTGTGTTTTTCTTGTTGTGGTTACACTAACCGCGATGGGGATGCAGGGCTCAGTGTTTTCACAGCTCTCATCACAGTTGATGCCGTTGGCGAAGGACTTGATGCTGGGGGAGAAGGGTGTGAAGGTGAGGTCGTGGTCGTTCCACTGACCGAACAAAGTGACCAAGTGAGTGAATTCTGTGTCATTGACGACTCCCGCGTCTGTTGTTGCCAGGATGAAATTTGACACCTGTCGGACCTGAGACAACAGAAGAAGAAGATGATAGTGGTTTTCAGAGAGGGATTTAACCCCCCCAATGCAAATACTACTGATTACACTGATGTAAAGTTTGTTTTGTTTATTGTTTTTTTAAGAAATGATCAAATGATTAAATGTGCTAAATCTCACATACTTTAATAAAATGAATTGGAAACCAAATGACAAAAGTGCTGGTTGTCTGATGTCTTCAATGCATATGAAAAAGTGCTCTTACACAAATATACTGGTTTATGTGCATTTATACAAAAAATGTATAAATGTTCCAATAGCAGATCCTGTAAAATTAACAGTTTTTCTTTAAGTAGATCTGGTAGCTCTGATACAAACATTATCTTTGAGTAAAGCATATTCCCTCATTAATTCTCAGAATTACACAGTTTGACCCAACTAACTAGACTAGAGCCAACCAGCATTTTTGACATTTTTTTCTTTATGAGTGACTCAAACTTGGAGAAGTTGAGCCTTTATACAGAAGGACTGTTATTTGTAAACCAAAATAATATGTATTAATTATTATTAAAAATATGAATGCCGTCCTGATATGTTCCTTCAGTGGTTTTGGACAACTTGCTTTTAATTTGCACTTAAGCATCTAAAAGCATCTACAGATATAAATTGTTTAGTAACCGTATATCGTGCATTCACTGTGAAAAAAAAATCAATATATCCATTTGGTTTAAACAATAAAATCAGCAGGATGCAGCAATGTAGATAAACTGTTCTTCCCTGGTTAATGAGTACATCAAATAAAAAAAAATACATAAGAAAAAAATATCAGAATGCATTGCTTCTGTTTGTTGTATTGTATTGTATTGTATTGTTTGTTTTACATAACAAACAAGTGTTGCCAGGCACCACAAACCCTGCCCCTCGCACATATTGTAGCTTATTTTGGCATCGATCCAGCTGATGTCATCATATTTATGTGTGTGCTGATGTCAGCATATCACTTGCCTCTATATATGCACCCGATCTGAAGTATATTGAAACAAAATTGATGTTTTATAAGGAGGGTCTAAGGACGGAGGATGCCCAAGACATTCATCTATTTCCTTTATCTACTGTTTATTTGACTGTTGGATGTTTGTTTAATTCTGTAAAGCCCTGTGAGGCAACTTTGTTGTGATATAAGGCTTCACAAATAAAAATTTGAAATTGAATAGTTTTGGTGTCAAACAAACAAACAAACCAAAAACAATACCTTTTGCTTTGCCTCCTAGGGATAAGGTAATAAATGTCTAACTGTATGAAATTAACTTTGAACTTTTCACAGCAAAACACTGACAATTCAGAAAGTAAAGCTCTTGGGGGCCCCCTGGTGGCCACAGAGCCTTAAACAGACTGATTTTAAATTTGCAGCTGAGGCCACACTAGTTGTTTCATGTATTTAGGATTTAATGTCATACCAGAGGGAGGAGGAAGTTGTTGATTGTTCTGTTTAGAAATCCTTTGGGTTGGGAGATGCGATCATCATATTCAGCAGCAAGCCAACGGGTGAAAGGAGTGTTGGAGGCTCCAAGGCGAGGGTTTTTTCTAAGAGCAAACATGAGACATTTAGAAACTCTGCTTGAGACATCACAGGAATATGTACACATCTTCTGCGGTGCATGGCCTAAGTGTTCAAGTTTCACAAGCATTTCCTTTTATTGTAAGTATTGCCGAGTCTCAAGAATTTAAAGTCAGTGAAGTATGAGTTATGAGTCTCCATTTATTAGAGTAAGATTTGGAATGAAGTCATTTACTTACTTTATACATGCAGAAATTATTTATACATTAAATACAGGATAATGTCATTTCCAGAAAGTTGAAACCAGTAATATTTCCTGGTCAAACTACTTTGAAAAAACTTGGTGGTGTGACTTTTTATGAAACTTGTGGTATGGTTTTTCTTACAGGTTGTTGCAGACACTGGTGGCTGTGCGGTATCTGTTCAGATTTGGTGTGGCCCGACAGTTTGGGAGCCTGACTCGACCAAAGCATCCAGTTATCTCAGCGAGACTCATCAGGTCTTCTGCACTGAGCAAATCTGAGAAAGATGAACACAAATATATCGGCTTTTTATTTCAGTTTTTGGTTTTAAATGTCTGGTTTTCAGGTGTAGTTTTGTTTGGCTTCACAGCACCCTCATTCTAAAACAAACAAGCCTTGACCTTCAGCCAGAATGAAGAAAAAGTAACACAAAAATAATTTAACACGTTGGGCGTTGTGTTTTTCTGACCTGTTGCATTCAGTGACCGCTTGTGCACACGATGCACCCTGTCGTGCAGCAGACGAAGGGTTTGAGCCATGTAGTCTGCAGATCTTACGGCTGTACGAGTGTCTGCACGGGGCTGTTTCATGAGACGAAGAGCATCATGAGGCCTCACTATCTCTTTGCGGACTCTTCTCAGACTCCTGGAAAGGGAAAAGAAAAACAAATAAATAAAAAAAGAAGTCTCAAAATGTGATGTGGTCGATTTTCCCTATTTACTTGCAAACTTGCATGGGAACAAATTATTTTTTCTGTTTTTTTCCCCCAGAAAAAATCTAAAATAATCTAGTCTTAGAATCTATGGGATTGAAATAGACTTACTCTTCTCTGGAGTACTTGTATGCATCATCCACAAGTTTCTTGGCCTCCTGAAAACATTGCTGAACCAAAGAACTGCCAAGAGCTTCTCCTGCAAATAAATAGCATGTTTACACAGACTCATGACTTAAAATATGATTTAAAATGGGTCTATACAACTCTGTAACTCTTAGAAATATGTCTGTACAGAATAATATACCTGCTGGTTTGGACTGAGCAGGCACCAGGCACAGTCCCAGGGCAAGAAGGACCGGGAGGGAGAGAATCATCTCTGAAAGAAATGAAAAAGAAACAGTCAGTGCTAAACATTCACTGCACTCAAGAGAATGCATGTGTGCTTCCTAAAATCCAACACCTCTCAACGCAGAATAATAAGCTGTCTTACCTGAGTTGGTGTAGACACCTGAAGACTTGACTCTGTCTCTGAAATCTGGAGTGTATGATCCTGAGACTCACCGTCATCCTTTTATTCAGCCTGAGGAGGAGGCCTCGCCCCCAGAGGTGGCAGGTGATGCTACTGTCAGTAACAAACAGTTCCTTCTTCCTTCTCCTAGTAATTAGTAAAATCCTTTATTCTTATCCAATATCAATTCTGACCCGCTGATAGGGCAGGCAGGTTTTACTTTAACCATGACACCCATTAACTGATAGTAGTTTTACACTGATAATGTTATCAGACCTGAACAGTAGCAGACGTCAGGGGTCTAATTTAGATAATTTAGATTGTTTAAAATAATCATCTCAGACATTTAAAATCATTGTAATAATAATAATAATAATAATAATAATAATAATAATAATAATAATAATAATAATAATAATAATAATTTTGATTCCTGTTTTCGCATTAATAACTTTAATCAATTTTTGACCAAACCTGATACATTTTTGCTTTTTTTGTCTCATTTAACAGACTGACTTGTACAACAAGCCTCTAACTTCAATAGATCTATTGATTTATTCATATGTTTTCTATAATTAAGAGGACTTGTTTTATTCAGTGACTGGTGGCTTTAAGTGTTACCACATAGAAAAGCATTAACTTGAGAAAGACTTTTTTAAGGGGTTTGAAGGGGAAGTCACTGATCTTAGCAGTATGGATGATTGACCTGAATGTATGTATATTAAACTGGGAAATCATAATTGGTGGACGTGAAGGTACTAAGCATTCACTTCAGGTCTTAGTTACAGAGTAATTAGTTACAGGTTATGTATGAGAGAAACTTGTGCAATAAGGAAAAAAAATACACTGGAATAGTGTCAAAAATATGCTTACAGTGAAACAATATATGTGTGAGTGCCGGTTTGGCTGGGGAATCCTGCGGCTGTTGTACACAATGAATGAATAACTTTTTCCAAAGCCATTATGAAAAACTCGTTGCTGATAATGACACAAGGAACAGGTTTAAGAAACATTGACCTGTAAATGGCCTGCTTGAAATAACTACTTGTCATTGACACTTTTAAAATGTAATTTGTTTAATGGAAAATTGCATATTACATATATGTTTTAGTATTACAGCAAGTTTGTTCACACTGTAGGAGTTTGTTTGAATTTGTCAGAAAAAAAGACATATTGCACACAATTAAAACATATCATGCTTTTATATTAAAACATCTATATTAGATACTGAAAACACTACTTTTACAACTAAATGGGGCACGGGAGTAGAGGTACATGAGAGTACCACAATGTTTTTCTTTTATGAGACAAAGATTTCTTGAAATTAAGGAACTTAAAACAGATTCTTGTTTATTTCTACCAGTTTCTAATGAGTTTACTTTACTTTACTTTAATAAACAGGTAAGATCAGTTACATTTTAAGTACAAACAATCACACATTGTTGGCACATGTGATTAATTTCTTTGCAAAGATACAAAACAATAACTAATGTATTACCAAGCTATTTTCAATCACCTTTTCTCATCAGTTTCTGATGTGAAAGTTTGGTTTGTCTAGTTCTCTTTGTGTTTGCAATATTTAGAGTTACACTAGTCAAGTCCAGTTTCCTCAGTAAAGGAAGTTATAAAAAGCAGAAACAAATGGCATTGGCTGAAACATTATTTGTCAACCTCAAGATTTAGTAAGAAAGCTCATTTCACCACTCATTTGGCCAGTTTGTAGGGTGAATTTAGCACCAATACAAAGTTGGGAAATTAGATCAAGTCGCGATTCTGCACAGTCAGAGGAGGTATCGCTTATTAAATATATGTTAAGAAAGGAAAAGTATGTTGTGGAGGGTCATTTCAGACACTGGATAGTTAGTGTGCTTCATAGCTCTGTGTGTAATTCCCCACAGTCCAGGAAGCAGAGGATCTTTAGGAAACGCAGTGACTCATTTATTGTTCCTGTGAACTATACGAAGAAGTTGAGCATGCTTAACGAGCGTACCTCACCTTTTCATGAACATAATAAGGAAGAAATGCTTTTTATACTGAAAACAATAAACTCAAGGTACCTTCCGCTATTTGACTGTATGAAAAGGAGTTTCCAACAAAATCTGAACATCTTGTGAGATTGATGTGACTTATTAATGTGGTACTTAGATAGTGTTCACTTAAATAAATCAAATAGGAAATGTGCTACTTAGAAAACAGGTAGAAAATAATTGAGACAAATGAGTCTCCTTTGTCCATCTGCACGTTGTGGATGGAGGAAACATCCACAGATAAATAGGTGTGCTTTTGAGGAGGACAAAGAATAAAAAAACATGCAGCATTCTCAGCTGATAGACATCTCGTCTGACTTTGTCTCACCGCAGCGTCAATGGAAACGATCGAGGTTAGAAAATATGATTACAATCTGGAACACACGAACACGCGACTCAGAACTGGCAGCTCTTTGTTCTTCATCCACAGTAACATCTGACATGTTTACAAAGCATTAAGATGTTACAAGACCTTTTTGTAAGACAATAAACACACACATTAAAGTCTGAATATGGTATGAAGTGTTACGTGAAGGTGTTGATTCTTGCTAAACTGAAAACCACAATTTAAGGAAACAGGGTTTGAGGATTTTTCTGTTCACGACATTTCCATTTATTTGTGTAAAATGTGTTCTTTTGTGAAATACGGAATGTATTTCCGCACAAAACCTGCACAGAAAAACCATATCAAGAGGAAGTTCCTGATTCCACCTCATTACGGTCTGGCCTCCATATTTTTAATTCACGGTTATATTCCTGGTTTGAGAAGTTGGCTACCATTTCTTGTTGCACAGAAAACTACAGTTTCTTATTCTCAGCACATTTTTTTCTCCAAGGGACTCCTTCTGAGTTTGTCTTCATCCTTGAGCAATTGAAATACATGTTCATTCAGGGATTGGTGAATGATGAATATACATATTAAACATTACAGCACAGGTTAGAGGGTTACACTGTTTTCACCAATGCCAAGTGAATGTTTACAAATGCAGCGGTGGGTGCCATCAGTCTGAAATATCCTACTTCACTATGTAATTGAATAAGATGTCTTAATAAACTCCACCATGATGATCAAAGTTTGGTTTAGTTGACTTAAATGTATTTGATGAATGGTTGTATAAAAACATGTTTTATCTTTAGTTTAAGGAACTGTTTTTTTTTTTTTTTACATAAGATGACATGGGAAGACAACATATGGTTTGTCATATTCCACATGCACCTATATATGTAAATGGATCCAACAGAAACACCTAGATATATTTTTCCAATATTTTTTACTGTGTTGTGTTGATACATTTACACGTTTCTCAATGATGTAAAAACACAAACAACTGAAAAGATCCCATGAAACACCACACAGCTGTTCCTGGATCTTTTCTGTGGTGAATTTTAGCCATAGTGCTTTTTTTTTTTTTTTTTTATCTTAATTTCCTGAAGGCTCTGCCCAAGGGATCAATGAAGTTCTAATCTAATCTAATCTAATCTAATCTAATCTAATCTAATCTAATCTAATCTAATCTAATCTAATCTAATCT
>JAQQZY010000005.1:9755911-9779454 GCA_030068375.1 Ostorhinchus rueppellii
AGATTTCACACAGTCTATGACTTTATCATGATGGGTTTTAAATATATGTTTCTTCGCTTCAAAAATTAAATGCATGGTGTCCAGCTGAGTGGATATTTTTGCAACTCCATTAAAAATGGGTTCATAAAAAAATTGAATTGTATTGCTTTTTCCATGCCTAAAGAGGAATAAAAAGACTCAGGGAAAAAAATAAAATCTTGTTTAAGGTTCACATAAATTCATACAAGAAAGGGTTAAATCCCAAAAACGTTACGTGGATGAATTTTTCAATGTTATTAAAAAAAATCTTAATTTGCTCTGCACAGTATGAAAGTATGAAAGCACAAAATAGAAACACCCTAGTTTAGTACAAGTCTTTAAAACTGTATTTTAATGCAATAAATTTATTAAATTGCAGATGATGTGAAAAAGTGTTAGATGCTGCATTGAATTAGACATTATTAATTTACTGTCATATAAACCACTAAGTGAAAGATCATGTGAAATCAGGAAAATTGGATAAAACTGCCACAAATAAGACTTCTCAGACTAAGTTCATGCTGTAGCCTTTGTGGTAGGTTTTCATTTAACACTCAGGTCTATTTTTTTTTCCTCCAGGGTGAACAGTTTATGGACAGGAACAGAGAAAAGTGGTTACATGTATGTTCTTCACCTGTGTTCACGTCTGTGTGTCATACAGAGGTGAACGATGAAACTGAACAAAGGCCAAAGGCTCAGGGTTCAGTTTCATTTTTCACCGCTGCAACTTTGTGACCAGATGACAACAAGGATGAAGATGAAGTGAAAGACTGGAAAACTTTTACGATGAATGTCTGTGTATAGTGATACATAGGTTACATGAGTTCCAATATGACAAAAAGATTATTAAAAAAAAAAAAAAAAAAAATCTCAGATGTGTGTATATAGGACCATATAGCATCGGAAAACACTATAATTCTATGTGATTTATGCTGCTCACACTATCACGAAATACAGATGACATGAGACTTAAAAAAAAATCTGATTTTCCATGGAGTAATTATGTCTGACATCATTCTTATCCTTAGATCCATGCACTCTGGCAACATACAGGTGCAAAGACTTCGACACAGCCCTCAGATGTGGCGTAAGTACATGGATGTTAAGTCACAAACATGTTATCTGGATTAATTTTTCAAAGTTATATTAAAAAAAAAAATCCTAATTTGCTCTGCACAGACTGTTTTCTACTGCCAGAAATTTGCCTGGAAGCCTCTGAACACGATCTAAGAAATGAGGGTAAGTGTACAAAACTCATTCAAGCCTTTAAAAAGCAAAATGTACAATATAAAACCTTTTTATGCATGCTTTTTCAGGTCAAGTCTTCGACAACGATGTAGATCTTTCACCCCCGGACTGCAAATATTCCACCCAGCCTTTGTCATTAGTGGTTTCCTGCCAAAGTATTTGTCTGATTCTGATTTGATATCTATTTGCATTTTACAGTTTTGCATGGTATATATTGTCTGCACTGAGCAAAGAAAAGCAGGATTTATTTCAATATATTAGACAAAAGGATTATCTAAGCTTTAAGGAATGCTGAAAAACTTGACTGTATAAACAAGATTGTTAAATGTTGTGTTTAACTTTTATACATTTAATGCCTTTGTTTTTGTACTAACAAGACACTTTTCTAAGCTTATTTCACATTTAATGAGTTTTTGTAATCTTATCGAAATCAGATGCACTAAAAATATCTGCAAGTTGCATTTATTATGAGGAACAAATGTGTACTACAGGATCTTCATTTAAGATTAAATGACATCAACTAAGTTCATGTGCTTAAATGTGTTTATTTTCTGGTAGGTTTTTACCTCATTATTATTATTATTATTATTATAAGCTTAAAATATTTCAAAACAGACAGTGATTTGAAAACATGTCCAACAGTGTTTTATTTCAGGTTTAAGACTGAGATGAATAAGTTTAAGTGTAAAATTGCAATGTAACTTTTTCACTCTAAAGCTGAGAAAGTTGAAACCGATGCAAAAGTGGCAGAGACCTAGAAGTGAAACTATTCTCCCAGTTCTGTATCAAGGAACTGAATGTAATCTGACCTACAAGTACATTTTCTCATTGCTGTGTTGATTACATGTGACTGTATTAACCATCGTAATTATTTAGATTCATGTTTAGCCTTACTAACGAAATATTTAAGCATACATCATTAAGTAAAACACAGACAAAAACAACAAAACAGAAATGTATCGTCAAGTGCAGCCTACAAACACATGCAACAGTGTCGTTTATTTGATGGGTTTAAAAGAAAAGCTAAACAACTCAGGCTGTTCATTATGAATTATTCATCAGAGAAATTTTGCAACCACAGGGTAGTAGATGAACAATAAGGTATAACAGTTTTAGGGAATAGGAACAGGAGCATTTCAAACACTGAGAAAAGGCACTTCATTTATTCAGTAACTACACTGACAGAATCACTTTAAAATAATAGAAAATTATTTAAAAATTGATTAAAAAAAAAAAAAAATCCCTCAAACCCTACACAGAAGACCATGTAAACAGGTTGGTTTCTCTGTACAGCGCCAACCGATTATTGGGTCTATCTGTGGATGAGTAACTGGAAACTAAAGAGTTTATATATTTAAAAAAAAAAAAAAGTTCATCTAAGATGGTCTTGGCACCACCAAGTGGCTGCTTTCTGAAGTTTCTCTGTAGTACACTTCTCGAGCCACAGGGAGATGCCAAACAATGTCAAATATTTCAGCATCAGTTAAATGATGTCAGTATTATAAATAGGGATACAGTGCCACCTATCTGAACGCTGAGGATTATTTCAGACACCACTCAGATCCGGAGTGAGTGACTATTTTTTTTAAACCATTTTGTGGACAGATGTTCTAACCTCAACTGAACGTGGAGTGTTCAACCCAAGGGAACATCACTTTGACCATCTAAACTATGGCTCTTTCAGCCATGTGTCAAAGAATGCAAAAGTTTGATAGAACTAAGAAATAAATAGAGTAAAATGTACCTGCAACCCTAACATTCATTGGGAACTTTTCATTTTCTCTCAGACCTCAAGCCACAAATTAACTGGGACAGTACTTTTTAATGTGCGTACAACTACTCTTTGAACAACTTTATAATTCACATTGAAAAAAGTAGTTTTCCATTTGTACAACCCAAGAACAAATGTGCATTGCACTTCCAGCAAACGCTCAAACACAAAGCTACAATATCTGATCCTGCGTATTCATCAGTGCAAAACGAACTCTGCTAAGACCGAAGCGAACCTCACACCTTACATTCACTAATCTGACAGTGCACTGCTACTCAAGCTCTTCTTGTGCCTTTTCTGTGTCTCGTGTTTTCAATATTGTATGTGCAGAGATTAAATGTGTCTGTTTGGACACTAAACAGTTTTCTTTCATTGGTACTTGCTGGTCATACAGTTAGGTCCCCCAATACAGTGATGTTATAAATCAAAACATGGTGTTGTGATGGGATAAAGGCAACCACCCCACAGACACAACTGAGCCCAGGTTTCTCTGTAGCTACACCCAGACTCTGTCAGCCGAGGCAGTGACATGGATTCATGTTGGTCAGTGCAATAAATGACAGTTTAACATCATCTGAAAACTCACATCACACAGAAAAAGAGACATTTCTCATCGTGCAGCCCAACAGAACCACAAGGTCAGTAGCAGCTTCTGACTTCTCTGTAAAACGTCAGAAAAACATGGTCTGAAGGGACAGCAGATTTATTAAAAAAAAAAAAAAAAAAAAAAGTAAAGAAATATTTGACTCAGCTGGCATATCTTAGACATGTAAGGCCATCTTCAACTATTTGTGCCACCAGTTTAAAATATGAGGAAGAGGTACGTTTTTGTGATGGTAAACTAAATTTAAAAATAAAAAAAAAAAAAAAAAAAAAAAAAATCCATCTTAAAAGAAATGGCAAAACCTTTAAATTTATGGAAAATTGTAGATACAAACCATACTTCACGTCCATAAAGATGTGATGTAGGGGAATTTTAAAGTGGAAAACACTAGATATTCCTTACAAAATACTATTCTTACTGTAAATACTCTCAGGGGTCTTTAGGAAATCTATAAATATGAATTAGAAATATGCACTCAATAGATTTGCTGAGACATAAGTTAGATTTAGTGAACACAGTGACAGGAAATAATAAATATGGTCATGTAAAAAAAAAAAAAAAAATTAAAAAAGGATGCATAATCTCAGTGAATGTAACGGATCTGAACTATTTAACATCTTGAGAGTTGTAAAGGTGTCAAAAAACTAGTTTTCATTAGAGGAGACTGAGTGTGGAAGACAAAAAAAAAAAAAAAAAAAAGATGGAAAACTCTGAAGACGAAGAGGGAAATGGACTCTCAGGTGCTTTTTTTCTGGGATGGACCTGAGGCCTTTTGGGAGAGAAAGGACATGGTTTAGTATTTGAGCTTCTTGGGCACCTCCCACGGGAAGACGTCGCGACCAAAGTGACCATAAGCTGCTGTGCGCTGGTAGATGGGCTTCTTCAGGTCAAGGTCCCTGGAATAAAAGTGTATTTTCCTTTTAAATTTTATGACAGAAATATTAAAATCATATTAAGCCACTTTAACCTTTCATGCGCCAGGAGACAACAATACAACAATGTATTGAAGAAAGTCTAAAACACGACAGCATGCAATACCTCACGATGACTCCTGGACGGAGGTCAAAGTTATTCTTAACAATTTCCAGCAGCTCCCGCTCGCTCCTCTGAGAAGTCCCATAGTTGAAGATGGAGACGGAGAGGGGATGGGCAACACCGATGGCATACGACACCTACAACACATGGGACTCAAAATCGATCATCTTTTGGTTCAAAGAATTCAGACCACAGCAAAAACCAAAGATGACACAAACAAAAAGATGCAAAAGGTTAAAAGAAACAAAAAACATACATTATGTGCAAACTTTGTTTTCAGTCCTGTATCATTTTTGTAGCAGAACAAATCTTCGCTTGCCCTGTGACATCTGTAAAAAATAATTATGAATCTATTACTACTATTATTTTTATTTATTTATTTTTTTATAGTTCAAGTCTAACAGGGAAAATTTTTCCCCTTGGCAAATATACAGACTTTAGATTTGTATACATTTCACAATTAGTTTTCTGTGCCTTAAATCTGGACCCAGTTACCCCGGCCCCCGAAGGGGAGGCAAGGGGTGTTGTTTTTGGTTGGATTTGTTTCTTTCTTAACACTTTAGCAGCAAAACTATTGGTTGAATTCATACCAAATTGGGCTAATGGACGTCAAGTGACCCAGAATACATGCGTTTACATTTTGCAAAATGTAGGTCAAAGTTGTAATTTTTAACCCCCCAATTTATTTGTAATGGCCAACATGTCTGTCTACGCTGACATCAGCACATGCATAAACATGGACATTTTTTTTTTTTTTTTTTTAAATAGTTTTTATGACTGCTTTTTGCTTTGTTTGTTCCGTTTTTATTGTCACTATGTTTTAATATTCTCTGTAAAGTGTCTGAGTGACCTGAAAGGGACTTTTAAATAAAATGCATCATCAGGATCAATGCTAAAATAAGCTACACACCATGGGGGGGGGGGGCTGGCACCACTTGTATTATTCTAATTTTTGTTTAATCATTCTTTAATGTCGTCAGTTTAATCAGTAAATGTATGTAAAGCAAGCAGGACCTGCCCCATATAACAGATGAAGTCTGTCGGCTTAAGAGGAGTGAATCTTTGGTAAAACCTACAGTTTCTTCATAAATCCAATACTGTAACGACAAACTTAAGTTCCCCCACATCTTGAGTGGCCAGTGTAATTTCTCTATGTCTGGAAGGTTACATGAGATGAAAGATACTAATTTTATTATAGTCTGCGACCTCATTAATAGACATTGTACAACAGTATGAAAACAGCACTGACTGAAGGAGAACGACAAAGGGAATTTAATGTGACCTAAACTGTGGTGTATTTGTACTGTGAAGAACCCAACAGTCACCTGTGTTTACAGAACCACATACTGACCTGGACCAACACACGCTTGCACAGCCCTGCTTTAACCAGCGATTTAGCGACCCAGCGAGCAGCATAGGCAGCAGAGCGGTCTACCTTTGTGTAATCCTTTCCAGAAAAAGCTCCGCCTCCATGCGCCCCCCAACCTCCATAAGTATCGACGATGATCTTACGGCCAGTCAGGCCAGCATCCCCCTGCAGGAAAGAACAGACATAATAAATAACCTGGAGAGATGCACCCGTACTTAGAAGATCTCCGACAGATGCACGGATCTTCGAAAAAGTCCAGTAAAAGGAAGGTCATTAAGAAAATTCTGGTCTCGCCTGCGGCCCTCCAATGACAAAGCGTCCGCTGGGCTGCAGGTGGTAGATGGTGTCGTCATCAAGATACCCACTGGGAACCACAGCTTTCACCACCTGCTCCTTCAGAGAGTGACGCATTTCATCCAAACTGACACCCTCATCGTGCTGCACAGACACAACCACAGTGTGGACGCGCAACGGCACCATGGCCCCTCGATCCTGTCGGTACTGGACAGTCACCTGACGGACAAATGAACAGGTATAGCATACACTTAAAAAGACGGTTTACCACCAAGAGTTAAGAATCTGTTGGTTTAACAAATGTAACAAATACATTTGCCTGAGCTCACATTAAAACTCAGTTTAGACCAAAGTTTAACAATGAGGCCAAACTGAAAACACAAAATGGAAAAGTTGCAGTGATCCAATCATGCCTCTCTGCTCTGTCTTAGTCTCAGTTACCACTGGCTGGTTTTAGAATGTGAGGCATGTCACCTGTTTCTACAGTCAATCAGCGTGTCGAAAGTCAGCCGGTTAAGTCTGTTTCCAACCGTCAGCTGGTCAAAATGGTTAAACTTAAGAGACAGAGCGTCACCTCAGTGTGAAAAACAGCTGTAGTTTTATGACACAGATGGCTCCACAAACTTAGCCCTCTAGTTTTGTTTTTTTTACCATTTTATCAAAACTATAAATGCACCTGTAGAAAGTCGCTTACTGCCATTATCCTCATTTACATTTTAAAAACCTCACAGATTATATACAGCAAGCCAGTAGTTAGAATGAACATATAAAGTGACTGCTATGGTAACTTTAAGTTCTGTAGACTGGCAGAACTTCAGTTCCATCCAATCATGAATCTTTAGGTTGAACAGGTGGTTAAATAGGTGTTTTTAGAGTTGCACTGAATTTAATGTGTAGATTTTATTACCAATGTTTCTACATTTTTTCTAAATGCTTTTTATATTGGAGTAAACTTCTAAAATGTATTCTCCCCTCTCATAATTTCTGCAATTGTGCAGTGATCATTTTTAGAGTCTGGAAAACTGGATAAGACAAGCAATTTGACATTTTCATTATTTTATCATTTTAAAAAGGAAAAAAAAAAAACTGTCAAGTAAAAAAAAAAAATAAAAAAAATACACATTTAAGTAATTATTGGTTAAAGCTCTTAAAATGTCTATAAAATGGGCGAAAAATGCGTACTAAGCCTCCAGTAATGCAGATGCTAATAACAAATGAAAACAATGGTCCTCTTGTGTTTTCTAACCTGAGTTTTGGAGTCTGGTCGGAGCCAAGGCAGGACCCCATTTCTGCGTAATTCAGCCATCTTGGCATTGAGTTTGTGAGCCAGAACAATGGTCAGGGGCATGCACTCCTCGGTTTCATCTGTGGCGTATCCAAACATTAAACCCTGTGGGAAACGGTCACAAGTCAAAGCATGAGTAGACATAAAACCTGCTTAAAAACTAAGTCACTGCCACATTTCCATTACCAGTCACTGTACTGTGAACCACATTCAAAACATGTGATCTTACCTGGTCTCCGGCCCCAACATCCTCCTCTTTGCGATCCAGATGAACGCCTTGAGCAATGTCAGGGGACTGCTGCTCCAAAGCCACCAGCACATTACAGGTTTTATAGTCAAAGCCTGTGGTAACAGAAGAGCCATGATTTTTAATTCATTAAATTCTCTTGAAAATATATTATTGTTGAGCTTGTCTTATTTATTTAGGTTTGACTGTAAAGCATAAAGGTGGGATTAAATATTCTAAATAAAAGTAGAACAGAAGAGTGCTAAAACGTCACCATTATTAAATAGAAATAAATGAATGAACGAAAGAAAGAAAGAAATGCACAATATCCCTCCACATCCCTCTCCTCTCAGTCCAAAAGACTATACACGAGGCAGAGTCAAAAAGTTCTCAGATGAGTGCTGTGTCACTGGGAAAGAAACTTGGATTGACCAGTTTGACTAAGAGTAAACTTCAATCAAAAGACTTGCATCCAAAAGTAACAACTGGACCAGTGAAATGCAAGGCAGAGACATCTGCAAAATAAATTAATGAAATAAACTTTATTATTATTTGTCTAAGAACTTTTTGACTCTCCCTCATATCAAGACAGACAACTTCATGCAGTTTCAGGTCACTGATGGCATCATTAAAAACAACTTGTTCAACAATGGCTAAAATTTCACTATTGTCACAACCCTTTGCATTCTTTAAGTCCTTAGTTACGTTATAGCAGGGGTCACCAACCCTGGTTCCTGAGAGCTACTATCCTGCATGATTTATGATGTATCCCTCTTCCAACACATCTGATTCAAATGAAAAGTCTATCATCAAGCTCTGCAGAAGCCTGATAATGAGTTACCAGGTCTGCTGGAAGAGGGAAACCTCTAAAATATGCAGAATAGTAGCTCTTGAAGCCCAGGGTTGGTGACCCCTGCTTTATAGAAAACTGTACTATGTTGTAGTCAGGTCAAAGCAGATTAAATGCACAGAACTCAAATACTGAGCTCACAGCAACCAGATGTCCTCACTTTACCTTTTGAGGAGTCATCGTAGCCAATATGCTTGATTGTCTCCCTCACAATGTTTTGGTAATCAACGTTGGCCCTTGAGGTGATCTCCCCTGCCAGCAGGATCATCCCCGTCTTAGCTACAGTCTCTGAAGGCACATTGACAGGCAGTGTGAGGGATAAGAGTGGGACTAATTATAAAAGGCCATCAAGAAAAAGAGGTTAACAAGGAATTATGAGGGAACTGTATGACATTGTAACTGGTTTAACAAACATGCACTCTGTTGAAAAGGCTTCATTTTAAACTGTACACTTTTTGTTTTAAATCATTTTGCCAAAGCCATTTCATTTAAGTAATCAATACTATTCATGCATGAATTTAACAATACACCACGCCTTAATCTCATCTCAAGGATGATTTTCTTGTCTAATATGTGGCATCATTTTATACAGTGACATATGTACTCATCCTCATAAAACATAGCTTGTACACCAGCATCAACAGCACAACATCTCTAACATGTCACTTACTTTTCAGGGACAGATATGCAAATGATAAAACCTTATAGCAAACAGAGGATTTTGCCTTGCCTACCTGGCTCCTGCCTGCATCGCTGTCTGATACAAAGGTCCAGAAACTTACCACATGCTACTTTGGCATCAGGGTCTTGTGTGAGGTGTGCATCCAACACGGCATCACTGATTTGGTCACATATCTTATCTGTGAAAAAGCAAAAAGGTATTTTCTAATCAATACCAATAAAGAGACACAGTTTTGCCTTTTGACACGTACATTTCAAAGACTTCCTACAAGTGGTTACACTTGATCATTCAAAATGTCATATATTTTCTCTTTCATTTAAAATAAAATCTAATCATATAAAAAGAAATAATTTGGTAAAGCATTTGGTCATGTGTAAAGAATATAAGTATTTTGCATGTCCATCTATACCATTTATGTAAATGTTTTTGTACTATAAACATACATTTTACTTCTTTTTCTCAAGTGCCATGTGACACCTACTAGTTCAACATTATTGTAGGCATTTAAAAAAAACAAAGTTAACAACCATGAGGAACCTTTAACAGTAAAATTTTGTGGATTAAAATAATACAAAGGCCACACATTCTTTAAAACCTTCTTGAAAGATAATTAAAGGCTTTAAGAAGCCACACACAGAACAGTCACATGTTTTACCTTGGTATGATGTAGATTTTTTCTATAGTTTGTCTGAAACTGAGAGCAACTAGTCACAGTCTCAATGCTCCAATGAATGATTAGTAATATTACAACTTGTATGAATGCACTTCCTTTCAATCTGTATACCAAAAATCATTGAGGAACTGCACGCAGTATAGATTATGTTTTCGTCCTGGATTTGTTTCAACCAAACACACACTACTCAGACTGGAGTGTCAGCATTCTCGACGTGTCTGAATCTGTTAAAAATTTTCAAAGGTGTCTGTAAAAAGCATACAGTACTGGTAGCTTTACGTGAAAGCATGCGAGTAATAAAACACTGTTGCTGCAAACTAGGTTCATGTTGTAGCTGAAATAAAGACATGGAAAAAAATTAGACCATCAAAACTCTACAAAAACAATGGTTATGCAATCTAGTACTAACTCCTGTGTGTATTATGTGACAAAAACAGACAGAAAAGAAAACAAGGAATGCTTAAAGGCACTGTTTTTGGTCAGTACAATGCCATAGACACTGATGTAAGAACTTAAGTGATTTTGGTTTTATCAAGAAAACGGATAAATATCAGCTCTGAAATTAAACTCTTATGAGCTATTTTTTGTTGTCATTATATTGGCCAAACAAATGTACCTTTACTTGTACCAGGCATTAAAATGAACAAGAAATTGAAGAAACCAAGGGGTGCTCTCACATTTTTTTCTGCAACTGGAAGTCAATTACTGCAGTGAACTGACTGAAAATTAATCCCATCATAGCTTGTTAATGTAAAGAAAAAACCTGGTCAATTCAAGTCAAGACAACTGGTTGAAATGTTGCCTCACTATAAGTTTCCGTAACTTGAATCAATAGTGTCTGAATTATTCACCTCTCGGTTTCCTGTGTATTCTTCCCAACACAGTCCTAATTTCTTTGTTACCCATTTTTTGGAGTGTGTCAGAAACTGAGAAGATAGTGTCCTGTAACAATCCCTGGATAAGTATGTGGATGTGACTGCTTTACACCCACAGTTGAGCTACAGCCCCTACAGTACCTATTATTAGACATACTGGTAAGCCTATTATCCATTGCAATGAAGCTGCAAGTTTGTTTGGTATCCATCTCAGTAAACAGACCTTACGCCTGCGACAATAGAGCCCGTCACATTTAGTTAAAAGACTACGATGCAACTCCCTCTATTAGCTAACAATGCTGTCTGACTTGACAGACACATACATTTAGTTGCACTTATGTTTATCTGCGTCTATTACTCCCCACCGATAGTTTGTGTATATAAAACATTCCATTGTATGTTGTATATTTAGCTGAACAAAAGAGGTTAGCTTCATATATGACTGACAGGCACCACGGGTCCTCATTGACTCATTGCTAGCTTTACAAGCTAGCCTCCGTGTTGTTAGCATACAGTCGCAATTCTTAAACACCAAAAACGGTATTTCCTAAACTCATACGTTGACTGTGGTTTTACACTTTTATCCTGCTAACAGAGGACCAGGAAAGGCTGCCGGAGCCACATGGTGACAGCTGACAGACATCACCCCGCCAAGCTAACTGGCCAACGCTAACTAACGCATGACCTTATTTGAGACGCTAACTAGATGCTATAAGGTTGTTAACTACAGACTACAGACTACTACAGACTGGGCAGCAGTGTAGACGTGTGTCTCACCAGGATGTCCTTCTCCCACGGATTCAGAGGTGAAGAGAAAGCAGTCTTCATCAATGAGTGAGTTGTTATGGAAACCGTTCAGCTGGCCGTTCATTTTAAATTATCAACACGGTGCTAACTGCTAACACACTAGCCGGTCGGATGTGAGCCTCTATAACGGTCTGCCAGAAGGAGCGGCTTTAATTGCCTTTATCTCAAGTCTCACACTTCAACTGGGCACCCTGCTTTGGTTATTAACTCACCGGGTGAACGGAAGGGCGACGCGGACGCTGTACTTATACCGAGAAAACTACTGCTACGTTCAGGGTACGCAGCACGGTCGGAAAGTACAACTATACCAAATGTAAACAAATGACTTGGCCAGATATAGTTTTTCTTATGGCAATCAGAAATTCCCTATTTCAGCCACACTTAATTACAGTAATATTAATTACATTATTTGAGGTATTTCAGTTTGTACTTTAAAACATCTGTTTTCAGGTACAACACAAAGATCGAGACGTAACTTTTATCTGACATGCCCTTGTGATGCGTTCAGTGTCACCTTTACCCATAATGACAGCTCTTCTCTCCATAGGCCTGTGCTAAACTGGAAGAATCTACCTCATATATAACTCAATATTAATTTTGAGATGAGCATCAGATAGAATTGAAGACAATATATGAGGGGACTTTATAGTGGTGAATTCTCCTTTTGTACCAAGTATTATATTTTCCATCCATCCATCCATCCATCCATCCATCCATCCATCCATCCATCCATCCATCCATCCATCCATCCATCCATCATTTATTTATTTGTTTGTTTGTTTATGTAATACCAGTGTGCGTATGAATTAAGCATTCTATTTCTTGTGTTACTTCTTTTATAAATGTTCTTTTATAAGTTTTGTTTTATTTTCTGTCTGGAACCCAGGAAGAATAGTTGCCAAGTTATTAGTTCATAATCTCAGAGATAAATATTCTCCTATTTAGCTGCTCCACTCATTTCTGTGGGCTGTTAATAATGCACTCAGCATTCTTTAAACATCATTTTATAAAAATGTGTAAAACCATCAGAAAAAATGTTCTGAATGTATGAAGTGATTAAACAAGTCACTTGAAGTTAGATGATCCTTTTCAGTGTTTTATTATTAAATACAATGTATTTAGATTCATATTACTACTGTGTCACTGTATATGTTGCATTGTTTGGTGTACATGTCTAAATTTGGTCTCATTTTATTTACTTACCTACAGCTTGTTAGAATATCTACTGTCATGCTTCATATTCTATAACATCATTATATATTTGGACAACTTATCTCTGGGAGAAAAAAAGTCACCATTTTACAAGTGCAGAAAAACATCCCTGCTTTCAACTTTGTGAAAGAAGTTTTTTTCTAAAGGGTTTGTTTAATTTGAGAAGTAGAACATTTTCAACACACAAACATACTGCGTTTTAAGTATTAATTTTCAGCATATTTTAAAATACATGGTTATCACATGATAATAACAGGTTTTCAGGCGTAAGTTCAGAAATTTTTAAATTCTGAATTGGCATAAATGGGGCAACACTCTTCAAGTCAAGGTGATACAGTGAGCAGGCTCTAAAAATCTATGACACAGGACATTTACATGAGAAACTAGGTCTTTAGTTTCTTGAATGTTTCTAAGTTTTATCTATCACAGTTCTCTTGAGATAAAGAAAAAAACAACAGCAACAGAAAACATTAACATTTAGGACATAATTTTTAACCATCATCTATAGTCTCAGATTTACCTCAGTTTACAACTCTCCGTTTTTAAGCCACCATTTTTCATTTGCAAAGTTATTTTAAAACCATTCTAATCTAAATTCTAATTTTGTTATTATTTCACTCTCAATATGCATTAGGCTCCATCTGAGACATAGAAAACAGAAACAAAACTCAGTTGATGGTATTTAACGGATCCATAGATTGATGTTTTTGACCCCTTTTCAATCACCCACATAGGAATTTAGAAAGTAAAGTAAGAAATACAAGTAGAAAATATTTCTTTGGGGTGAGTGCCACTTGTTTCGCCTCTTCTGCCTTCTTGGAAGAAAAAACATTTGTCTTTGGTTTTTTATTAGCTTGTTAATCCAGAGAGTGATTACCTTGATTGCAAGCTGGAAAAGCTTGTGTACTAAGCCATGCTTCAGCAACAGAAAACTATTTGCTGTTTTCTTTTGTCACAATGTCACAACTCTTCCTTATACCGAGTAAAAAACATCTAGTCCAAAGACAAAAATAATATCTTAATCCTATGAGTCCTCAAGTCCTAAACTGGTAAATAGTAATTTTACAGGAACAACTCTTACTTTTTAATACATGTTTTAACAAATGACATAACTTGAAAACAATCTTTAAAATCCTCGGGTCAGGTGTATATTGGTGTGTTCCTCTTTTGACACAATGGCAATAATTGATCATTTCCAGACTAAATATTTTGTAACTACATGACAAAGGTGGAAAAGCACCAAACTCTTTCACCTAAAAAAGTCCTGGACTATAATTTTTGAGGGTATTTTTCCACCCAGTCACAAGTAGTTTGATGACATTCCTGGGATGTTTCTAATACTGTTATAATTACCCCATGAGGTGTCAAACACCCTTTACATCTATGGATGTGAGTCTTTGTCTTTCTTGTCAACTTTAAAATCATATACAGTTTGTCTCAAGTTGATTTGAATCATGGGACATCTTGGCCCACAGTGTATGCACAAATAAATCCTCTTGTATCTAGTGATTACCAACAAAACAGTATTTTAAGATTCTTTTTATTTGCACACTCACACAATTAACAACAAAATGTTAGTAGAAGCAAATCCTCAAAACAAATGCTAAACATCCACTCAGTGAGCTCTATAAAACAGGGGTTGTATTCACAAAGCTGCTAAGAATAAGAGCATTGATCTGTGAAGTCAAGTCACACAATGATTTGTAAGTTTCAAATTGACTGAAATGGAAAAATGCTCTATGACTGTCCGTAGATACATTAGATTTATTTTATGAATACAGACCAAGAACTACAGCGATAAAACTTCAAACTAACATCTGATTCAAAATGCATGTTTCACACATTTATGGTTTTACATTTAAGCCTACACAAACACACAAACACACACATATACACACACACACACACACACACAAACACACTCTCTCTCCGTTGTGAACTATGACACCATCAATACCTCTGGTCCAGGGTCCTCATCTGATACAAGACTGTTTACATTGGTGCACAAGTGTCAGTACTACGTGGCCACATCCTTTACTGAGGTACTCTTGCTTTGGTTTCACATTCAATATGTTTGTTTATGGATGATATAGTTTATCAGTCTATAAAAGCACTTTGAGAGTCTGGACATGTCTTTGATTCCAAATACACACAGTGTATGGGACATGATGGTAGATTCAGAAGCTGAGAACTGCAGGGCTACACATGGGAATGTTTGCAAACTACACCAAGTCATTAAATGTGCTGCTTCTACGAGCACAGTGACAGTGTGGGGTCCGATCAGCCTCTGAATGCCGTGCCTATTTGTATATACTGATGATGATACTCTATGCTGATGATACTCTATGCAGTGTCTGTTACCCCTGCCTTTCCTATGTATTTGAGCCCTGTAGGGCTAACCTGAGCTGGTCTGTGTTCACCTAAGATGGCTGCAACCAGGGCTTCTGGTGCAGTCACTCCACTTCCTGGAGACACAGGGCTGCGAGGACTGAGGGGGCTGATGCTCGGCGATGGCACAGTGTCGGGGGAAATTAGACGCTCCTTCTTAGCAGCAGAACAAGGTGAGCGACTCCGAGCTTGGCCTTCTTTAGAGCGTGGACAGAGGCTGAGGCCCTGGAGCGTGGGGAGGGGGTTTGAAGTGAGAGCAGGAACAGCAGGACTGCGGCTTCGACGGTGGCGGTGGTGGTGTTTCCCGTTTTTAGGGCTCGGGCTGCGTGAGTTTGGAGCCAGAAGAACGAGAGTGCTGTCGTCTTCTGAGCTGACGTCAGAGCTGTCTGAGCGATGCACAGTGGGGCTGTGGGCTGGCATCTTTATCTGAGGAAGGGTGATTTGACAAGATATAAGCACAAGGGCAAACACTGAAAAATTATCAAAAATTCAACTTCTTTATTAGGCTAATATTCTGCCAAGACTTAATAAAAGTCAAACAATTAATGGAGATACATATTTTGCAAATACATACCAATTAACAACTAATGCATTCTCTCAACATTATGTTTCAGAATCAACATCAGCATTTCACATGTCTAATGTACAAAAAAAAATCTCTCCTGTAAAGACCAAACTATCACGTGACATACGACAAAATTAGTTTTTGTCCCCTGACTGTTACCTGAATAGGTGCTGACAACCCAACAATACTGTTCATGTTATTGCTGTAGTAACCCAGAATGTATTCACAGTCATCTCTCGGCAAATCCTCCTCTGAAAATGTCACCTGGTAGAGATGGAAAATGTCTGTATGTAAGTGGAACCACACTATGAAAATACACCATTATAACCTTAACTCCAGTATTAATCTCTTGACACCTGAATTTATTTCCAATTATGGAAAAAAAAATATCTCGTGTTTTTGCTTTCAAGCGGTTGCATTTTGGAGTGAAGGGGGTTTGATGCAAATTCGTGACAATCGGTGTCAAGGGGTTAAAACACAAAAAGATAAAATTATGGGTTTTTTGTAACAGCAAAATGAATGTGAAGAGTGAAAAATCAATGTTTATGACATGTAATATGTATGATATGTGATATTTTGAAATAATTTTACAGCTGCATTAATTTGTATGTTGTATTTTACTGCTGAACATTTACATGCATTTTATAACTTAAAATGCAATCTGATTGGACTTTTATTTTGACAGAATTTTCTGCAATAGGGCAAGCTTTCCATGATTAAGCAAACATTTGATGGAAAGATGTTTACAGCCAAATTATAGTGCCAGTATGAGCTTGGGTGCTGACCAATTTCATAATGAAAAAAGCTTACAAAGGCCCTGAACCAGTATTTATAAGCCTATTTTGTGGAAAATACATACATTTGGTCTGAACTCTGTAAAAGTCAGTCATGAGTAGGGGTGTGTATTGGCAAGAATCTGGCAATATGATACAAATCACAATACTAGGATCACGATATGATATATCATTATATATCATGATACTGTTAAAAAGGCATTTTTTTAAAGTGATTATTTCCTTGAAGAATTAAATTACACCCAAAATATGCACAAATACTAAATCCATTTTTATTTGATCACAACGGGATCTGATGCTACATCACAAAATGTTCTTCTGTTAAAACTTAAATTATGTTTTACAGTCATAGAGTTTAAAATCCTGCTCAAATGTTTACATTCTCTTAGTTCATAACTAACATCATAACTTTATTTTTGTGCAATCCCAACAAAGGAACTCCTCTCAGACAGTAAAAAGTACTTTTAGGATGCTTCAAATAACCATTATTTAATAAAATAGTGTTAGATAAAATATAAACAATAAAGAAAAACAAAAATGAACCTCCACCATATCTGCATTTGAATAAATACATAAAAATATTGATACCCTACTTTCTAATATCAATACAGTATCATGAAATAAAATATCGTGATATACTGCAGAGCTGATATTTTCTTACACCCATAGTCATGAGAGGATGATCATAATGTGGATCCTGAGGTGAGACCAGCTGACAACCACTGGTTTAAACAACGAATTAGTTTATATTATTATGTTTGTTATATCATTGTCCTGTCAGAACCACATACATATCTCTAAAAAGTCCCTTCATCATGAGCTCAAAAAAACAGCCCTGCTTTCAGCTTTGTGAAACACACTTTCCAGCTAATCCAAGAGAGATTTAAAGAGTTTATTTAGCCTAAGAAGGAGGGGAATTTTAAACCTATACTTTAACGTAACAAACACTTAATACTTAATCACAAACATTCACAGATTTGCATAAGTGAAGTGTATGAGGAATTGTAATCTGAAATGAACTGCTGTAATTGCTTCTGAGATACAGTAGAGAGGAAATATAAACCTCAGATCAGTATTATACTCAACTGCAACCCTTGAGTACACATAACGTCCACTATAAAACACATTAAATAGTTTCAGTATCCAGCTCACCTGTGTTGCATGCTCTCCCTTTGCCCAAACATATGCCTGGTAATCCTTATGATGCCTGAATCCAACCTGCAGGAACACATCACACCCATGACACACACACAGATGCATACAAGCAAACGTGTCCGTTCTAAGCTTAAGTAAATCAAATAGTCAGAAACTGAATACAATCCAAGCTGAAACTTACCTTGTAAATTGCAACCCAGTCCCATGAGCTGCGCTGATAAGTTGAAACGACATTGAATCTGACTGAAGCATCAGATACTTTAGTCCACTCTTTGTTTACTTGAAGCTCCACAAGTGGCATTTCCACCTTAAATGGAAACTGTAAAAAAGTGGACAAGGTATAGAAATTTTAAAAAAGGCACAATATGCAAGCAATTTTACAGTTATTTATTTTGGAAATGTGTCAGAGGGGTGGAAAAAAGGACAGATATTTAGTTGAAATGCTTTTAAAAAAGGACAAAAGAGCAATAACTGAGAAATGATTGATGAAACATGCTCCAAAAGTGACTGGGTGGATAAAAATGGTGCAGGAACATTTTTTTGAGACATAAAAAATATTGAAACATTGGAAAAACAGGAATTCTTACTTAAGAGGAAGTGATGTGTCTGATATTTGTGTTTTTATTGTCCTTCCTTTTTCTTTTTGAGAACATTATTGTTCTAACCTCGTCTTTTAAAACATTCTGATCTTATACTGATCTTGACCAAAAGCAAGGATGTCTATGGTCCTAACAGTTATGGACATAAAGAACCCACAGATTTATTTCTTTATTATTATCTCTTTAGTTGTGACATATTGTACTCTTGGTAAGTCTATTGTTTTTTGTATCATAAAAACAAATAAAGTAACAAAAAAAAAAAAAATCAACAAAAAAATCACGTCAAGACATTTTTATTCTGAACGTACGTGCAGTGAAAACAGGGCAGAAACCGGCTTGTGGTCACTGATGGTGTAGCCCATGTGACTTCTGTAAGCATGCTGTGTCACTTTAGTAGCTCCACCTAACCAAGAGGTGAGACCTCGCTGCAGTGCTGCATTGTGGGTAGGGACAGGTGAGCCAGTACGGCGATGGCGCCAGAGGATGCGATCTGTCCAGGCAGGCTTCCTCTTCTTTGCACTGGCAGAAATGAAGCCAAAAGCAACAATCAAAGTCAACAACAGACAAAGTCTAAATGGATTAAAATGCGGATTACTTTGGACACACCTAGTGTCATACGTGTGAGTGCCCACATCAAACTTATAAGTGGGTGGGAATTTGAGTGGGCCCTCGATGAACCCTTCCAAGATGGACTCTGTGTTTTTAGCCATGTTGAGCTGATGAGGAGACAAACAACAGATGAAGACAAAAATCCAGCGTGAAGCTCATTCATCCTGACAAAAGGAGGTATTTGTTCTTTTTTTTTTTTCTCTGGCGCCCTCTGTTGGTGTGTATCGCTTAATAAACAGGTCCAACAAAGCCTTCTAGAAAAATGCACAGGAGGCCTCACCTGGTCTCGCTCCCACAGCAGTGGCAGCTTATTGCTGTCGATGGCACATTTCACCACGTGGATGTCATAATCCTCAATCCGGAAGTTTAAGTCTCCAAACCAAAACACAACACTGGAAACACAGAGGAATTAAAATGATGAGACCAAAGGAAAAATGAACATTTACTTCAATATCAGAAAGCTGTTGCACTATATAGTAAATATTAATGCTTCACACAGTATGTTATATTATCTCTCTTTGTGTTATGTTCTGTGAGCTCATTTAATTTATAGCCTAATACCTCAAATACTTACACATACTTATTAATTATATGTACACCGTAGCCACTAAAGTTGGAATAAAATATTTTTCACTCTTCTCATGAAATGATCTCGACAATGTGATTTATTTTTGATAGATAAAGTGTAACTGGGACTCAGTATGTAATCATTGTACTAGGTCAAAGGTAATACTGATGTGAATAAATAGGAATAAAAAAGATTATATCTGAAAATAAAATGAGCCCAACTTTATGGGGAACAGTGTATTACAGCAGTCTGTAGTAGAAAGAGATAATGGAAATGGAGACAAGGAAAAAGACCTGAAGCAAAAGGAAAAGCAAAAAGTAAAAATAGAATATTAACCAAAGCCCTGATAAAACCATTATAATAGGTGCTAATGTGGGCACACACTGTACTACTGATGTGTGCTTCAGTAAGAATTTACTTAACATAACCAAAATTGATTTTGTAAAATTATACTCTATTACCAACAGATAAGTTGGTATATGTAAATACACGTAAATATTTTCTTTATTACAACATCTCATACAAAAGCAGTGTGGGGAATAAAAGAT
Organism: Ostorhinchus rueppellii; assembly: GCA_030068375.1. Taxonomy (NCBI): domain Eukaryota; kingdom Metazoa; phylum Chordata; class Actinopteri; order Kurtiformes; family Apogonidae; genus Ostorhinchus; species Ostorhinchus rueppellii. The sequence continues at coordinate 9,776,087 of JAQQZY010000005.1, forward strand.
CAAATCAAGATAAAGACAAAAAATGTGATTAAAGACAACATTTTGGTTGTAATTCAGGTGAACCCTTTAGCACCTGTGACATTAAATTAATTCATATTAAATCAGCTGATTCTGTTTTTATTTTCAACTCTCAATTAATTACACATTTTATTTCTGCCTTCTAAATTGGTTCTCACGGTTTTCTATTATTGTGTACATGTATGCAGTCTCTGTGTGTTTATATGTAGATATTGTATTTAACATGTGCATTTTTGTCATATTTTAACCCATAAAGACCCAGTGTGGGATTTGTTTCAGTTCCCAAATGAATTTTTCCTCTATATTTAACCATCCTCCAGTGATTTAGCACCATTTATTGTAATATTATTTTCTGTATTTTGTGTCTTTTTCAGTAAAAATCTGGTATTTTCCTACATTCTACTTTTACTCATCATGCAGATGTTCATAAAAGCTCAGAGTAAAATTGAGGATTATTTTTTTTAACAATAGAGGACACAGTGACTATTTCAGCACAGACATCAACACCTGAACATGAACCAAGTGTTTTCACCCACTGTCATTGATCCAACTCCATGGGTTTTATTGGTGAATCAATGCTGTAGAAGATGACGGTGTTTCCGTGGTAACTCGAGCCTCTGAATGTCCAAATGGGTCATATCTGATGACCATGAAAATATGACAAAGTGCCTTTTCCACCAATTATTTAAATGTATTAATAGGATTAGTGGATCAGCAGGTATTAAAAAGTTAATATTAGATATTTTTAGTAAATGGATGTTTGGGTCTTTATGGGTTAATCTAAAGAGTTGATCTGTTCCTATAAATTAATTGTCTCTTTTATGTTGTGAAGCATGTGTTATCAAGTGTCATACAAATAAAGATGATAGTGTCATTGCTATAATCTCTGTGTGATACTGTAACAGTGTGTCTCACTCGTGGTCCAGGACACCAGTAGCCGTCCCTCCTTCAAACTGCTGCTGCTGCAGGATGCTCTCAAAGTCCTCCATGCGCTGCTCCAGATTTCTCATGTGAGCTGGCAGGTGACAGTTGAGAAAACACACTGGGTGGCCGAACACCGTCATCCTCGCACTGACGCCTCCTTTATTCCCCTTAAAGCAAGCGGAAAAAATGAGGAGAGGGCAGAGTGAGGAGCTGAGTCTTTTTGAACAACGTGGCTAAAATACCATACAAGAAGACAATGGTGTGAATCCATTGTAACCGTGATCAGAGACAAGGTCGGATGTGTTTTCTGTCACTGAGTCACAAAGCCCGACAGCCGACTGCTGCACTGACCTCAAAGAGAAGGAGACTGCACCAGCAGCAGACCAGGGTGATGCTGACATCAACTCGCACAGGAAGGTCATACACTGACATATGCACCCATGCACACACACGCCAGCTGGCAGGAGGCACACGCACTCCCTTTTACCATCCACCCCACCACCCTCACCCACAGGTACAAAAACAACACAAATTTTGCAACGTAATAAATCTCAGAGCAGTGATCCTGAATGCGCAGCACGTACCCAATATCCCCCAAGTCCTGTCCGTGTACTCTGTGTCTGCACACCTCGGAGAAATGGAAGATGGCAGAATTTAGAGAAGACCAGCAACAACACACCCTGCATTCGCTGGGACGCCACCTGAAGGGACAGGGCACAGGAAAAAAAATCAAGTATTTCAGCACCATGATACATAAATGTCTAGCCTAGTCTACCTACTGAATCAAGACAGAGCAACAATTATCTTTAAACATGTTTCCTTAACCTTCAAACATGAACTTAAAACATAGTTCAAAGCAAATCAAACTAATACCATGAGTCATTTTACCATTTATTATTAGCTATCGACTAATTCTACTAATAACATATTCATATCACACATATAGTGTTGTGGAGGTCAAAAATGAATTATAACAGGTTTTACATTATTTACCCTAATACAAATGCAAAAATAATTTGATCATGCACATTTTTTTTCAACAAATTGACATCCCTCATTCTGTTTGATGCCTATGGGATTCATTCTTCAATAACTGAATTTTAACCGAATAATGTAAAAAATAATGTCCTACCCTGATTTTAGATGGAAAATATGGTTCTATTTCTGACAGTCTACTGAAAAGAAGAAATTCAGATGTAACTCCTTTAATGGATGGAGCAGAATGTATAAAAGAAAGTATACATGCTGTCATTGGTTTTTCATCTCCTTTGGCTGCATTTGTGCATAAATTATTATTGTGTAGCCTATATAGTCGTATTATGGAAAAAACAAACAAACAAACAAACAAACAAACAAAAACAACCTCTTGGTCTGCAGGCCTGAGCTTTATGAATCCTGTTTCTTCTTCCAAAGGACATCAGAGAAACCCAGCTTTTATGTGGGGGAGTATTGTCCTTTATCATCCTCAAAGGCTCCACTGGGTACGTCCCCTGCAGAATGTAACTACATTACATCTAACTATTAATACTGATACTACTGCACTGTTATGTATTGTATTGCAGTACTTGTTGAAGCACTGAATGGATGACACTTGGCTGCTTTGGTATATATAACCTGTGCAGCGACAAGAAATGAAAATATCACATGTTTTTTTTTTTTAAATGGTTTTTTTGAATGCTGTTTTGTTTTGTTTGTTTCTTTCCATTTTTTATTGTTACTATGCTTTAATTTTGTCTGTAAAGTGTCCTTGAATGACCTGAAAGGCGCTTTTAAATAAAATGTATTATTATTATGATCATTATTATTAGTATTGTTGTTGTTGTTGTTACTATTATTATTTACACTTTTTACTGTCATATTTAGTATTTTTGGGTGAGTATTTTTTCCAGCAGTACCAAATATCTCTGCTCCTAAAAGAAGGCCTTAGCTTAGTAACTTTTTCCAAACCTGATACATAAACTGCAGCTCTTTTCTCTAAATTAAAAGTATTTTTTTACGTATGAAATGTTCAGTTCAGTGGGTGTTCGGCCTCTAACAAAGACAAACATAGTTCATTTCAGACTTGCATAATGCTTTTTCAGTGTTAAAATGTTTGTGGGAGGGAATGATATTGGCCGACCTCTAATTTCACATCTCACATCCTTACACATAATATTATGTTGAATATGTTTCATGTGGTAATAAATGAAGTGAAGAGCAGCACACTTACACAGATGTGGTTATTAATGGTAAATAAATAAAATGGAGTGCAAAAGTCTTAAGCCACTGTTAGCTGTGTAGGTTTTTATAGGGGTTGTAATGACTACATGTTTATTTCTTAAAGACAGTCACAGAAAATATGAACAGTAACATAAGATAAGACAAGATAAGATAAGATAAGATAAGATAAGATAAGATAAGATAAGATAAGATAAGATAAGATAAGA
>JAQQZY010000005.1:9791230-9802837 GCA_030068375.1 Ostorhinchus rueppellii
TGTTAGACATGCCACAGTTGAAAATAAAAGAAAACCACTCTAATTTGTCATGTGTTGTCATATTTTGATCTATTTTAATGACAAGTACTTTTTTTGGGTATACTATATTGGGTAAAAATCACCCGGCGATAGTGATGGTGTTACTTTTTATAGCGAAAGTGTTCCAGGGTTAAGCAGGTCCCTTAATGCAACATGAAACATGTGCCCCAATTATTTTTTATTTTTTTTTAATTTTCCAGCTGAGTAAAGATCAATTAGACAATAAATTTCACATTGGCTGGGGATTTCAAGCAGACAGACGCTAACAACCAATTAATTTTATTCATGGAACATCAGTTTACACCACCTGCATTTCAGCTTCATGTCATATTGATGATTATCAGCAGGGGGTCAATAAAACAGCACTGATTTGCTGTTTTCCCCCGTAAACCAGATCTTTAACCTATTTCATCAACCAGCAAAGAATTTCCTGACAGTTTAACCCATGAAGACCCAAACATCCACCAAAGACCAAAACATCTACAGATTTTAAACTGTTTAATACCTGCTGATCCATGAATCCTATCAATACATGTAAATACTGGGTGTAAAATGCAGTTTTACATCTTTTCATGGCCATCAGATATGACCCATTTGGATGTTTTGTTACCTTTGGAAACAATATAATTTTCTACAGCATTGATTCACCAGTAAAACCCATGGAGTTGGATCAATGATAGTGGATGGACACACTGGGTTTATGTTCAATCAATTATATATTTTGTTGAAAAAGTCAATTTTTCTTCAGTTTTCTCTGTTTCTGATTTAATAACTTTGAACTTTAATCTGAGCTGTCATCAACATTTTGACATCTACATAATCGGTGAATTAAATATATGCATGATTTTCACTGTAAAAGGTACGATTACAATAAATAATGGTAAATCTACGTTGGTAGCTCTGGGTCTTTATGGGTTTAGGTAATTGTGAAAGTGCATCAAACTTAAAGTAGTTCCCCCACACACACACTATGATCCCCAGGTACCTCTGATGGTGATTTTATCATGAGTAGGCAATTAGGCTAAAGAACTAACTTTGGACCTCCGCCCTGGATTACATCCCTGTTTCTTGGCAACGTTTATTAGCCCCTGACCCTTTTACTTTGCAAAAGAAACAATTGATAATATTCCTCTTATGGTGTCTTCACAGTTTAAAGTATAAAGTATTTTCTGCTCCATTTTCAAGTCTCATTGTCTCCTCATCCTTTTTCCCTTTCTGAGTGGAAGAGCTATGAACACATCAGACAGGAGCGGTGGATGTGATAAGACAGACAGCCCCAGATAATGGACTAAATCAGTCAGTGTCAACAGATACTATGGGTCACAAGAGGTAGAGGGTCCCTGACAAGACTGAAGGACAGGGGCCTCCTTCCATTTTGTTTACCTGCCCTCACACAGAAATTATACACCTCTTTTAATTATTCATGACATGCAAATTAAGGTTTCTTTGTGTAAGGGAAAATCATGTGATAACTGAAAAAAACAGCTTTAAGTAGGTTAATATTGTTGGTCAGACACGTTTGTATCCAATGTACTTTAAAAGTGTCAACTTTTACAGCTTAGATACCACTGTGGAAGTGGGCCTTTTTAATGTAATGTGCATGAGCCTGCAAGTCTGAATGACAGCTTGTCTGGATAGCAGCCCAGACTCCTGAAAAACACCACAGAGCACAAGTGACATGTACAATTATCAGGAGTACACAGCTGCAGAGGATGCTGTGGCTGACACACATTGGTGAAAACATCTGACTTACCTTTTAGGCGTTTTTCTATTTCCAAGGTGAACCGCAAAGGTGATCTATTCAATCCTCAGAGGGGCAAAGCATCAGTGTCCTTGCTGTCAATCAACGCGACCAGTCTGTCACATTCAGGCGACAATAAGATCGATTAATGGTCTGGAGGCAGACCGACCTGCAGGACGAGGCGACCCGTCGGAGCCGCGGACGGAGCTCGCCTCCGTCACGGTGCAGACCGTTAGACGCTGTCAGGACAGGAGGCGGTTACGCACGATGTGTCCGGACTCATGCATGCTGATGTTTGGGATACAATACAGCGGGACATCGGATTATACATCACCGTTTAGTTGTGAGTGAGTAAAGCGCAGCGTAATTGACCGGAGCAAATGCACTTTTCCACCAGCATCCTCCTGCACACCGGCCGCACACCGACCCATCACGCGCACTCACCGCTCTGTGGACCTCTCTCTCTCTCTCTCTCTCTCTCTCTCTCTCTCTCTCTCTCTCTCTCTGTGCACTCTGGGTAAAACACATGAGCACCTGCTGGGCGGGCAGGAGGCAGAAGCAAAACAAAAATCAGCTGTCAGGCTCAAATAATTGAGCATCTGTCCGATCGGTGACGCAGTCTGCCATCAGTGCGTCACTGATGAGGAGAATTGATCAGCTCATTGATAGTTACATTTGACTGTGGTCAGATAGTTATCCACATAGTCTCTGACATCTATATGAAAACAGGGCACTAAAGGGTGGTACATGATATCCTGCACACCAGCAACTATGTAATCAATAAGATTTAGTGATGTATAGGCTGCTGTTATGATGAGGAGTGAAGTCTAACAGCACAGATCTAGAAATACCTGTGTTTCAAGCCCCACATGCAGTGGATCCAACATTTTTCATATTGAAAATCTTTCTGATAAATGCACCTGTTTTGGAAGCAATTTTCTGTTACAAACACTGAAGCCATTATTTTTGGATAACTCCCTCCAGACCTTATGTATTAGTTCAAGAGCAACCTCAAAACACACCAAACTGCTGTCCTGGTCCATCTGTTGTTATCACTAAGCAGTGGATGCACCTGCTTTGTATTAAACTACAGTAATCAATACCACTCAGCCTGTGAAAACACATGGTGACACTTTCTTTAGACGGTCCACCTTCAGAGAGTTTACAGAATATTGGTAATATTTCAGCAGCTAGTCAGCTGTTTCTCAGATTGTGACGTACACTGCATGGATAATCTACTGAATATTACAGTTTTTCACTCTTTCATGCATGAATTATGAGGAAAAGTGATCCATAGCTGCTTTGAAAATTGCATTTATTATTCAACACTGTGGAGAAACCGAAACAAACTGATTTTTCAGATTCATATTACATATTAAATATTGAATATAAGTTAGTGAAAAATTAATAATTGCTCTGTAAACTCTCTGTGTGAAGATCCACATAGAGCATTGCCAAACAGGTTTATGACTCAATCAGAGCAACAATAATTATGTGTAAAGTCAGTCTTTAAATGTAACATGCAACAGACCTGCAGAGCAAATGATCATGACACTTGATCTGTAATGCTCATTCCTGACTCAGTATGTGTTGTATAATTCTTGATGTACACGCTTTTTTATCTACTTTGCCATTTCCATTAACCATCAGTTAGATAAAACCTGAGCATATATAATGGAATGCACAATATTTATTAAATGTTTCACTAATACTCACACTCTCAGTCACTGACCAGAATAATCATAAAATGTGTTCCCATGATTTTCTATGGTTCTGACTGGGATGGATGCAGATGTGTAATCTCAGAGGAATGCACTGATCCTAAGTGCCAGCTGTCCACTTAGAGGGAATCCACAGACTAGTCCCTCCTAACACACAAACCAATGCAAATACCACACATTAAGCCAACTGTCAAATAATGCATATACAGCACATCAGCTAACAGGTCATATGTCAAACTGCAAAAAAGTAAGTGTTCAGCTGAAAAAGTGCATGTTGCTGTGTGTATTCAACCTCAACTTGTGCTCATGAGTGTAAAAAAAAAGAAAAAGAAAAAAAGAAAATACAGGCAAAAATTAAAAACCCAAAGGTAGTCTAAAGTCTCTTTTTGGTTTTGACCAGGCCTTTCTCCACCAGGCTGCGGTAAAACTCCTGGATGTACGTATACACACACTTCCAGTCTGGCTCTTTCATTCGGACCAAGTCATCAGCATCCAGTAGAGGGGGGCAGCCGGCCAGCCTCCTGCAGTTTATAGAGATACAGTGTCACTGAAAAATGACTGAGGACAAACAATGATGAAGAAAATACATTCTCACAGCTGAAGTGTTACTGATCTTATCACTGGTAGAGCATCTGCTTCTACATATATGGAATAGGAGCTCACTCTGCGGTGCTGAAAGCCAGTTGGAAGTTTTCCTTTGGTTTATTTGGGTTGAGGATGGAGTACTCGAACGCATCAGGGAAGAAGCGGTGTACCAAAGCGCAGAAGGCTATGCCGTCTTTCCAACTGGAGGAGAAGTTCTGGATGTCTACTCCCTGTTTCATACCAGAGGAGGTTTGAAAGATTCATGGCGCCGAATGTGCCGGAGACTCGGACATAAAGACAGAGCTATGTATAACTCCACAGAACATTACTTCACAGACAAACAGAGTGAGGGCTATTTACCTCATATGGCTCTGTTTTGGCCCTGCACCAGTCCAGAAGCATCTGTTTGACATTTTTAGCGTTGGGTACCGCAGCAGAAGGAGATTTCGGGGGTGAAGTCACAGCAGGACTGGAAAAGACACAAAAATACTGAATATATACAGCTCTGACAAAAAATAAGAGACCACTACAAAATTATCACGTTCACTGATTTGATCATTTCTAGGTATGTGTTTGAGTAAAATGAACATTATTGTTTTATTCTCTAAACTACTCACAACATTTCACCCAAATTCCAAATAAAAATATTATTTAGAGCATGTATTTGCAGAACACGACACATGGTCCAAATAACAAACAGATGCAGACGTCAAATAATCCAAATAAAACCAGTTCATATTCATTTATAAACAACACAAACTAATGTTGTAACTTGGGAAAAGTACAGACAACAATATTTGGTGGAATAATCCTGATTTTCAGTGACAGCTTTCACGTGTCTTGGTTCTCCATCATTGCTGTTGGATGACTTTATGCAGCTCCTGGCAGAGAAATTCAAGAAGCTCAGTGATGTTTGATGGATTGTGACCATCCATGTTCCTCCAGAAGTTTTCAAAGTGGGTTCAGGTCTGCAGATTGTTCATAGCCATGACAGGGTCCTCATCTGCTGGTCCATCATCTCCACCTTTATTGACCTAGCTGAGGCCAGGAGCATTGTCCTCATAGAAGAACCAGCCCTCAGAGTTTGGGAACGTTGTCAGACCAGAAGTCCAGTAGTTTTTAATAGTTATTTTTGGGTTCCAGTTACTTTTGCTGCACTAATAGCACTGTTTTTGCCTATTATACAAAGATAGTGTTGGCCACAGAAGTGTTTTTATACTTCTCTTTCTTAAATTAGACATGGATCAGGTGTTTATTCAGTAGAATACAATGTGTTTGTGCTGGAATTTGACAGACACAGGACTGGAATGGCTGTCATACATGCACACATGCTGATTTCACAGGACACTGTAGTCATCTCTGAATTTTGTGTGGTTATTTGTTTTCATATTTAAGCCTATTGTTAAGGTGGAAATACCAGGATTATATTGTAGACCAAATACTATTAGGACCTTTCTCTGGAAAAGTTTGTTTCTCATAATGATTTAAGACACATCCCAGGTGAATGAATTTTCCTGTGATAAACTTAGATCTACCATTGAATTTAGTCGACAAACACTTCACTGTTAAGACAAGCACTGATACAAACAAAACTTTGAACAATGGTTGAATAAGTGAAACTTTTTTGTCCTGTTTTGAACATTTTTGAAAGGTTGAAGGTTCTTTAATAACTCACCTGCCTGCTGTTCTGTTGGAGGGAGTGAAGGCTGATGAAGACCCTGTTGCTTCTGAAGACAAGAAGACCAGCACGTTAAGACAGGAAATAACCGGTCAGGTACTATCATCATGAATCAGTGGGATAAGAATGTAAATAAGTACTTACACTCAAGTACTGTATAGATGTGATGTAATTATACTATTTCCATTTAATTAAATTTACGGTAATACCTCTGCTCCAGGCAAATGCTGTACTTTTTATTTGTCTGACAGCTTTAGTTACTTTCCAGAGTAGTTTTTCATCATGTTTCTGTTCAGTAAAAATATGCATCTCTAAATGGGTGAAGGATGAAGGGTTTCTTTGTATGTTGTACGTTACATTAAATAAATACTTCAATAAACCCAGATGGCTTTCATGGATCATGCATTGTAATAAAGACCTGTGTTTCTGAGCTGAAAAGTCCTTTTTTTTTTTTTTTTTTTTGAGCTATGAGGTTCTTACAGGACAATGTTGCTGCAAACATATAATTATCTTATGGAACAGATTTCACTGCTGCAGATTTAGCATTACGTAAAGTACTTAATAAGTAAAGTGCTACTACAGGAGTAACATGAGTCCAAAAATACCTGCCAGGATTTCATGAAGAAAATAGGTAAGAGCCTTGAACTCTATAATTACTGCAGTGATTAACCCTTTCATGTATACTGGTCAATACAGTGGACAGCTGTTCAAAAGTGTTCTCTTATATATTTATGGATTCTGTTGTTTTAGTTCCATATCAGCCAACACAGTGGACACTTATGCATCATCCCAAACACTGACATTCATACCATTAGTATAACTTTGCTGTTATAGATAAATCTGATCTGTATTAAGATGTTTAAGTGTTTTAAAAAAAAAAAGTTAATTGTTTTTAGAATGTAATTAACAGTGTTTTTTTTTTTTGGGGGGGGGGGGGGGGGGTTGTTGACAAAAACGTTTGGCTTTTTTTTTTTTTTGCATATTATCACTATTAAGTTAAAATGTTTTTCTTTCACACAGTATATCAGAAAATACATGTTTCTTTGCTTCTAAATTTAATTGATGGACATTTTTTTTTACTCCATGAAAAATAGTTTCATAACAAAAATGAATTGCATTGTTTGTTTCATGCCTAAAGAGGAATAAAACACCCAAGAAAAAAAAAAGAAGTTGATTAAGGTTCCTATAATTCCTGTATGAAAGGGTTATTATGTTTCAACATAAAGATTAGACTGTGTTTCAATAGAAAAAGGTCATGTGATCTGAAGAGTCCAAACTGACCCTGTTTCCATAGTGAGAAGATAAGGGTCAAAACATGGTATTGGAAATCTCTCTGACGGGACATTTTAGAGACAATTTGACAGATTAGTGTTGCTAAATGACCCACATTTTTACTTTAAATTCATTTTGCTTTAGTTGGACCATAAGGGATTATCCAAAACAAGGAGCTACTTTATACTGAACTAAAGTAGGAATGACAGTCAGTTAAAGTTTGCACTCTGATGGGGCATTATTGTGTTTTGACCCATAAAGTGATTACCCATCATGCTTAGTATCGGATTTTGATAAAATTTTCAGGATATGTCCGCTCTGATTTTAAGGTAGTGTTTGTGCTTTCCTCCTCTAGATGGCACTGAATGACCTCATATGCAAATCTTTGCCACCATGCCCTATCTCACAAAAGAATCCTTAAAAAAATTCCTGGATCCAGACGGTGATCCAGATCGCCTCCAAAATTTAATTATCTCTTCTTTGACCCAGAGTGGACATATCCTGAAAATTTGATCAAAATCTTTCCATACCTTTTTAAGTTATGTTGCAAACAAACAAATAAACAAACAAACAAACAATCCCACAAACCCTGACAAAAACATAACCTCCTTGGTGGAGGTAAAAATATTGAAATAAATATTGCAATATTGCATAAGTTCTTCAAAACAATGCCATGGGGAATGATGAAGGCTTTGATCAGTAGAGTGATTGAATTTTTTTTTTTTTTTTTTTGATCAGGCTGTGTTGAATCATACACTGACAGGAGCCATTTTATAACAAAAAATGATACATCTACTAGTCATGTTTCATCAACACTTATGTAAGATTTATGTAACACCTTTCTCAGTGTTCTGTTTGTGATTTTATTAAAGGATCTGAATACTGACACCAGTGTGAATCTGACTTACTATTTGTTGACGGCTGCTGGTTCATGGAGCCTCTGCCTGTGTTTATGGCTCCACCTGTTGTACCACCTTTGCTCAAGCCTTGTTGATTCAACTCCGCCTGCCTGGATCCCCGCTCCTCCTTCCTTTTATCTAATGAAAAGCGATTAAGAACTAAGGAAAACTAAGACAGGACTATTATACTGTATGGATATTTAACAGCTTCAGCTTTTACCTATCTTTCTTTTGAGCAGATCTCGCAATGCAGCTCGAATCATGCGTCTCTCTTCAAAATCTTTTGCATTGTCCAGCTGAAAAGATGTAATTAAATTGAACTTTTGATACTGGTTGAGGATTTCCACTTACATCATTCAAGTAAATGTCATGGGGGATAAATACTACCAGTATTTAAGGTCATCTATATGAACAGAGACAATACACTGATTCCTTAACCTTTAAAAACCTAAAGTTGGTTTTGAGGTGACCTCCAAATACTTTTTTTTTTTTTTAAATCTACATTTAATCTTTCTTGTGTGATATGTCTCCGTTTATTTTATATTATCCACTCGTTTTTTTCAGTGAAATAAAGTTCTTTCCTAGATTTTATTTATCAATTATGCTGATGTTCATGAGTAATTCAAAGATTATCATAGTAAAACAGAGAAAACTCAACAAAAAAAAAAACAAACAAAAAAGATCTCTTCAACAAAATATATCATTAACTAACATAGAAACAAGTGTCTCCCACCGTCTAACTACATGATCTTTACTGGTGAATCAAATGGGTCATATCTGATGACCATAAAAAAAAATTACAAACTGTATTTTACCTGATTTATTAAAATATATTGACTGGATTTCTTCCGTCAAAAGTTATTGAACATTTCATATCAGTAGATGCTTCTGGTTCACACTAAAAAATGCAGTGTCAATATTTCAGATTCAAACTATTTGAACCTAGATAGAGTATTTTTAGCTCAATGGAGAGTAAACCAGCTCTAACAGTGGAGTTAAAAGTCAGTGTAAAGCTCTGCACAGATACAGTATAAGATTCAACTCTACAGAGTGACAGTTAGTGCCAGTCTGCTGCATTGCATTGTGGGTACTGGACATTTTTTGTGTTGTATGTTATCTGCAGCGGTTCAAGGAGGTTTTGTGTTAATGTCTATTTAGGTTAATTTGTCTGTTTTACAACACTTATTGGCCTTTTTATGTTTTTTTTTTGTTTGTTTTTTTTTTATTAATGTGACACCATTAGTCGAACCTGTAGCAGAAAAAAACCAAACCTGACTCTCAACATGAAGATATTCTTCAAGTACAAGTGGTGAGAACTTTACCAGAGGAAAAGTAGGTTGTAGAATTATTAGGAAACTTATCATTTTTGACTCCCACCTTGAAGACCCCTGCAATTCTACATTAGTTTAGAATTAGCATAGGGTGTAAACTAATGAAGAAAATAACACTGCAGAGAAATAAATAGTAAAACATTAGAGTCATTTGATAACTAAATCTAGAGTAAAAAAAATGGCTTTTTGAAGTGTAGTCATATTACTCTTGCAGTGTAAAAGCACCACAGTGTTAAATATTTTTACACATTTCATTGTTAACTTTGACGTAGAATTGAGTAGAATTAACTCTGAAAATTTGACACTGGCTATAGAGTAAATTTTACTCTAATTTTAGTGGGACCAAATGTTATCTGAAACAGAGTTAAATTCAACTCTCTAAGAGTTAAATTAACACTACGTTTTTACTACAGTCTTTGACACTTAAAGCATTGTTTAAACTTAGGCTTTTTGTGTGATGAATTTTTACAACAGTTAAAAACCCCGTATTATATCGCAAAATATATTCTTTTACCATCTTGTTGAGAACATCTTCGTCTTCAATTGCTGCCAGTTCCTCACTGGTCAACGAAGAAGAACTGACCGACTGACTGGCCTCTGACATTTCTGAACCAAATGGATATATTAAGACATATTTAACAAATAAATTAATTGTTGAAACTGTATTTGACAGGACAGTAATTGCCATCAACACATCTGTTATTGTGAACCTTCTAAGCAACAGGGAACCACTTTTCTGACATATAATCAACCATCTAGCTTTCAAATAAGATAAAAGTGTTTTATTAATGATAGCTTGTTGTTTATAATGAATAGCATGTGCTCTAAACAAAGTCTGCATAAGCTCTTGCGATCTTGCTCAGTGATTCAAATATAAACAGTTGTGTGAGACTGAACAGAAACAAGACATGCAGCCACTCATAGAAATGTATTTGTCTTCCTGGAGTAACTCTCTGTGTTTCAGCAACTGGGCGAGCACGGCACAGAAGGGGCAAAAACACGTACAAATATAGTAATGTAGTGGAACAAGACCCCAAGTAAAAGAATTTGATAACAGTGTAAAAGTATGTGCTCTGACACAGAACGCAAAAAGAGTTAAAGCAGTAAGTTAGATGTGCAAAACAAGAAAATAAAGATGTTAACTGAGAAGAGTAATGTTTGTGAATGCGTCTGTTGGTGTCCCCCACCTGTTGTTGGGATGCAGCCTCAAGTGTGTCGTGGCAAAGATGGGGCTGGAGTGAAAACCTCAGAGCTCCTTTCTTCTCTCCTGGATCCTCTTCTAAACTAGTGCTGCTGGACTCCTGACATCACACTGCAGAGCTTCATAAGGATGCATGTTTGGAGAATGAGGAGAAGTTGATTATATGAACCTCCCGAGACAGGAGGAGGAGGAGGAAGAGGAGGAGGAGGAGGAAACACATCAGGATTTGGTCCATCTGTCTGTGTAGGCCTTTTGTTGAATTTCACTGTCTTGTCACTGGTTGATGTCATGTGAGAATAAATGGAGTGTTTCCTCTCAAAAACTCACAAATGTCTACACAAATGTTCACATATTAAATAGTGCTACAAACAAGAGAATCGTTGGGAAATGAAAGGGTTAAGCCAGATAAAAAAAAAGTGAGGAGCACTGCCTTATTGAGGCAAAAGGCAGACTGGAAGCACCCTGTTTATAGAAGAGGAGGAATCTGTTGAAGGAGGGGCAGAACACACACTCACAGACCGATACACAAACTAAAATCAGGATGCAGAGTCGAAAAATCAACCAGATTTAAGAATGATTTTTTTTAATGATGAAAAGCCATATGCAACTTATACAGGATCTATAAATTTAATAAGCAGAGTAACTGCTCCACCAAGTGGTTAAAACAGATGGATGCATTATACTCACAACATGCATAATTTAGGAAAAACAAAACATAAATCTGCAGCAGTTTTAAACAAATGCTCATCAGCTTCACTCATTTATTCACCTCCACCTCCGACTCTTGAGTCTGAGGATTCCAGATTTAAGATTTGTTGCATTTTCTTGAATTTCATCATGTGATAAAACTAACACTGTGACTGTGACAGTGATGGAAAACCTGCTCCAAGTCTTTACTTAACCCTAGAGCACTATCGCTGGGTGATTTTCACCTGAGCAAATGTATTTACATGATTTTCGATATGTTGCATTAGTCTGAGTGTCAAGGAGTCTGTGCCTTCAGCAGGGAAATCTCACATGTCCCAGGAACAGGTGGAGCAAAGACCAAGTTTACAGTATCATTACTTTACACACACACACACACACACACACACACACACACACACACACACACACACACACACACACACACACACACAC
>JAQQZY010000005.1:9803141-9813583 GCA_030068375.1 Ostorhinchus rueppellii
TCTCTATATATATATATATATATATATATATATATATATTTGTATTTTTCTGTTCTCGAATTCCTAATGGTTCAGTAATTTTGGACCATTTTTAGGGTGCTCACAAGACTTTTTTTTTTTTTTTAATTTTGTTAGACATGCCATAGTTGAAAATAAAAGAAAACCACTCTAATTTGTCATGTGTTGTCATATTTTGATCTATTTTTATTACAAGTACTTCTTGTTGGGTATATTATATCGGGTAAAAATCACCCGGTGATAGTGATGGTGTTACTTTTCATAGTGAAAGTGTTCCAGGGTTAAGTCAAAATGCATACAGCCTTTTAAAAATACTAATTCTTCTGACTGAATTATAATTATTTATGGCAGATTATCAAATCTTGATGGAACTGGAACTACTGTAGCTGGAGGGGGAGCTGGTTTCAACCCCTCTGTTTCTGGTTTAATAGACACTAGATAAACCTCTGTGCTCATCACATAATTAAAAAGAACCTCATGCATACGTATGTGTTGAGTTTTTGTGAAATGTTTACTGATGAATTGAGTATTAACAACTCAGACTTATGAAATGTGAACTTAGACTTAGAAAACTTTATTATCCCCATGCGGGGCAATTTGTTGTACAGCCAGCAGAGAACCATTAAAACACACACAGCAATACATACATCATGAAAATCCCAATAAATAAATACATTAATAAGTAAAGTGCACGGTAATTTCCCGATGCCAATTATGATAAGCTATTTAAGAGGCCAATAGACGTTGGTAAAAATGAATTTTTAAATCGGTTCGACGTACATTTTGGCATCATATACCGGAAGGAAGCAGACTATACTGAGAGGACAGCGGGTGAGCGGGGTCAGCCAGGACTGACTGAGCCTTTTTTAACACTCTGGCTCTGTATAAGACAGTCAGCTCCTCAAAGCTGACCCCCGCTATCCTGCTACACCTTCTGATGATGCTGTTCAGCCTGTTTTTAATCACTCAAGGTAAGGGACCCAAACCAGCAAATACAAGAGAAGGTTAGAACAGATTCAATAAAACAAGAATAAAACTTCTACATAAAAGAGGTGTTCACATTCAGTGGACACCTCTGACAAAAACTTATTACTGTTTTTGTCAGATGTTAGGAGGCAAAGTAGTTGGTTTAATCTTTACCAGTGTGTTGGAAAGGTAATTGTGTTAAATCTTTGTGTGGTAGTGGTATTGGACAGTATTTTCTATTGAAATGTAGTCAAATAGAAATCCAAACTAGCATAAAATCTCTATGTTCAAAAATTGTGCAAGTACTTTAAAAATATTCATAATGGAGAAGTACTTTCCACCTCTGCAGCTCTAAAATGACATTTGGATTCTGACGTTTTTAGGTGGGATATTCATAGTATTTCTTATAACAAAAGAAAAAGAAAAAAAGATTAAATAAGACAAAGTACTGTACTTTAAATATGCTGGAAATATGACAGTCAAATAAACACCAGACTCAGTGATAGTGTTTGATGTTATGTTTTATTGTACCAGTCCAAGTCCATCCATTCAAGCCATTAAACATCTTGCTTCTACTACCTAACCACATATCTGCCCCTAAAAAGAAGCACCAGTGGCCATGTTTGGCATTCAAAGTATTAAACAGATTTTGACAAAATGACAGATCAAATCACTCCCCACTTATGTGCAGTATGTCCAAATAAGGCATGAGGCAAATGTTTCTTTCTTAGACCATCCTTTTCTGACTATAAAATACATAAATATAATAAAATACCTATTTACATCCAACAAGCTTAGCAAACGATTAAAACCAGCATGTGCTCAGGAACCACTGGCTTTGAAGGCAATGTCTTCGTACCTTGTCAGTGCAACAGGTGTTTTGCCCCTTGCTCATAATAAACCAAACATGAAATCTGTCAAGACAGCTTAACAAATGGTAAACGACAAAGGCTTATGCATCAAAATTTGTTCAGATTCATTTTGATGCACGATCAGACCTCTCTGCTAAAAGCCATCAATTGCATTATAGGCTTAATAATGCAGCTTTATCTGTTTCTGATAGTTAATCATGATTTAACAAAAAGCAACACAGGTTAAAAAAAGACTTTTAAACAACAAAACAATAAAAGCAAATAAAAAATAAATTCCTGTAGTCGTCTCTTTTTTGAGTAAAGGATTGAAAAACATCATCGTATATAAATATATGATGCTTTGAATTCTACGATTTTACAAAGGTCAATGACAATAAAATCTTTCAAGACACAGTTTGTCTGCAGATACATTTATGACAAACTTTGCAGAAAATGTGGCAGGTGTAGTAACTCAGTAACCTTTTTGTATGGCTTCCTGTTTTAATATGTGTAAAATGATGCTGGTCTGATCACTCAAAGAACCAGCAAAACAACAGTGTGACTTAACTTCTCAAAGTAAACATTTGGCATACAAAACATGTAGGAGGGAGTGTCAGAGACATTCTGGGATGTTTAAAGTGTCTTCAGGATGAGAGACATACAATGACCTGACTTGGGGTCAGATTCTCTCGAAAAACATAACAGCAGAGGTTAGTGACAGAGGATCACATGCATATCATGTGCAAGACACTTCACAACCAAAATCTACAGCATTACAAAGCCAGTGACTGAAACTCCAAAAATAAATATGCTTTTTCAAATAAATAAAAAAGGGGCATAAAGTCCTCTCGCAAAACAAAAATAATAAAAATACTGACAAAAACAACAACAACACTGTCCAGTAGAAGTCAGTTTATCCAACATGGGGTGGTTCAGCAACCTTAAAAAAAAAAAAAAAATCTGTCAGAAAGTGAAAGGTTTCATCTTATAAATGACGCACATTATGTTTAAGATATAATGGTTCAACAGATTGAAATACACTTCCTCACCTTATTTAATTAAGTTCAAGTTTGTTCTTGAATGGGAAAGAGGAGCAAAAGGCTTTGATGTGGGATGGGAATACAACATTTTTTCAGAAGTTATTCAGTACAAATTGCGTGTGCTGCTGGAGATCAGCCGCCTTTTAACTGTACTGATTCTATTCATTATTCAGGAAATTATTTGGGAATCAAAAGCAGAACTGAGTTCAAAAATCAGTAATAATCACTGATATATACTGGTACTTAACTGTCAGCAAAAAGAAACACCAACTCCCATCCCTAAAAAGGCCATAAAAATGGAAGAAATAGGTCTGATTTTCAGAGGGGTTCTGTGCTGTACCCATTTCTTAGTAACAACAGTTTATCTACCCTCCTACAGTAATAACTGTAATGCAACATATCCACTTATGACCTTAAGTTGCCTTTACTAAGAAACAGTTAAAGCTCCAGACAAATCCAAAAACTACAGATGCTTGTTTGTAAATGAAATTCCCATCGTAGGACATGCCAATAAGCAAGTTTTAATGTGGTGTTTTAATGGAACTCTCTCAAATAAGTGAACAAGTGTTTTGCCAAAATGTTGAACTATTTCTTTAAAGAGCCACTTTATATTCTTTTTGCTCATCCTGTCAGGGGAAAAGACTGCTAAAGTTGAATGACACTCCTTAGAGAACTTGTGATCCTAATTATCAAGGTGCAGCTGCAGTGAGAGTTCTGTTGTAAAGGTTGGAAATAATTGGACTTATTCTTTGGAGACCATTGTTTGAAGCAAAAAAAAAAATCTCAGCCTTGATTGGAAATCCACACTGAGTTTCTTAGTTCAGGACAGAACACAGAGTGAAGACTTCCAATTAAACGTGTTCCAACACAAGACCAAAAAAAAAAAACCAAAAAAAAAAACAGGCAACCCATTGCACAGAAATGTCCACATTGTTCATTACTTTAAATTCTGTCTCTAGGTAAAAGTTTAAGCCCTGCAACGACAGCAGAATCCTTATGTAACAAGCTTCTCACTTTATGTACTAACAAAATGAAAGCTGCCAAAAATCCTAGTCACTTATGACAGGACCAAGTGAATATCAGGTAACAATTATTCACATACATTAATGTACATTTATGTTATTTTTCATATACAAATTGTGCCCATTTAAATTTTGAGGCAGAGTACTTTGTCAACCCTGCTCCTCAAATGTCCCACTAGCCCTCTTTGCAGCTTACAATATCCACAACAGCCACCCACGACTAAAGTTAGAGCCCTCCGTAAATGAGAACATTTTCACAGTGGAGTATTATGAGTGACAGTGTGAATACCTCATGAGGTATCAAACAGTTTAGTGTGCTCTTGCATGCATATACCACTATAGGCTATGTATGAGTGATATACAGATGAAGGAGAGAATGTAACCATCAGCATGGTAAATAAAGGCAACCTTTTTTCATTATCTCAGCAGACTCCAGTTCTGTGTGACCAGAGACAAATTGGCACAGTGAGGAAGTTAAAAAAAAAGAAAAGAAAAAAGCTAAATGAGATTTGTCACATCATCAGTGATGATGGCCTTATAAGGTCAAACTCCCTCTGCTGCTCTTGACCAACAACACAAATAGTAAAAAACTACAGCCAGTGTTTCTGTCATTGTACACTTGCACATTGAATTCTCTCCTTCATCCTCTGAAATCAGTCAACCTTGTCTTCTTGTTTCTTGTCTGTTCTCTGCTGCTGATATGTTGACTCTGATGTACTAGCTTTGTCCAAGTCCGCTGCATCAGCAGTGCTGAAGTCCACCTGTCCAGACCCTTTGACTCTGGCCCTACGTGAGTCCAGGTAGCTGACGATAAACTCTGAGTTCTGATAAATGAGCATGCCAGACAATGTCAGCACTGCACCAGCACAGCTGAGGGCGGACAACTCGCTGCCAAAAAGCAGCTGAGACAGCAGCAGATTCCCCACCAAGCTCAGGTTGCCGAGGATGTGCAGAGTGACGGCAGAGGTGAGCGTGATGACGCAGCAGCTCGCCAAGTTGTACATGACTGAGCCCATGCAGCTGAGCAGGATGAAGACCCACAGATGTCGGTCATAGTGCAGCGGAGACTCCAGCAGAGCCCAGTTCTCCAGAGCGAGAGCTGCCACGGCCAAGATGCAGAAACTAGGAATGGACATCAGGTAGAGCAGGAACACAGAATTGATTTTTTCCTCCTGAAGTAAAATGCCTGAGTGAAGAAACAAATAATATACAAGACGGTTATAAGCACGACCATTTCTAATACACAGAGTTATGTGGCAACTACTTCAATGGTCAATTGATCCCTTTGAGTTATTCTTAAACAAAACACACTTCAGCTCCAGTTTCTAGAACTAATGCTTTCATGCTATTTATAAAGAGTTTAATCCTAATCTCTGGTTCATATCTGCTAAGTTTCGACCCTTGATGTTGACTGATCATATGAACTGAAAGCAAAAACTCTGGTTTTCAAAAAAATATGTAGATTATATGCAATAAATTATTTTCCTGCAAGTCTTACCAAGAACAACATTAAACTTTTTAATAGTTGCTACTTACATCAACTGTTTAATAGTTGCTACTTAAGCACCATACTGACATCTAACCTGCTGTATTCACAGGTTATGTGTAATCTTTAATGTCATATGATAACATACAAATAACAAGTGCACATGCAAACTCCTTGTTCAGGAACTCACTGTGACTTGATTTAATATAGAAAATGCATTTATTAATTGTCGTGCCATGCATTGGCTGACACTGCAGTCTCTTTTATCAGTAATATATGTAAATCAAGATGAACAAATTCTTCCAATGTTTGATAAAGAAAAGGATACTTATATGGGAAAAGTCTGCAAGTCTGCATCAAGCACGTTAAATGAAGGAAACCAGTCCTGAAACTTGAGACATCATTCACTTTGCTGTCTTAGGGTAAATTTAGGAGCATATTAAACAAAATTATGTTTAAAACATAAGTGCAAAAGATACATATTTTTCACTCATTTTCATCCAATTAAAGGTACAATTTGTTATTTTTAGAAACATGCTTATTCAACTTGACTAAATTATTAACAAAGAACAATAATACCCAGTCTCATATGGACTAGGGCCAGAAGCGTTTCAGAGAAGTTTTTTTTTTTTTGTTTGTTTTTGGCAAGGCTTGAGGGAGAAGATAGACTGTATATATGCACATTTTTTAATAAATGTTTTGACACTTACAACCACATTTTATGTCTTGTAAGAAATCTTTGCGTGAAAGACACAAATGAAATTAATTTAAAAAAACAGCTTACATGATCTTATAAGCTCATTATTTACTGGTTAAATGTGAATTCATTTGGGAAAATACATACTGGAATCATAAAGTGGAAGTATAATTTTGTTGCATAAGGGGTATGTGCAGATGAAGTGATTTTTAGAGAACACACCAGTTGCCTGGCAACCTCAGAGTTTAAACAGGATTTCAGAAAGTCATCCCTCCTAAGCCAAGAAATAGTTCTCAATGATAAACATCCACAGAAGATCCTTTATACTGATCTAAACTAACTGTGTCTTGGCTGTATCTAATGTTAAAGGACAGACATGACGGGGATACAGATTGTTTCATTTAATCACATTTAGAGTGGACTCTGCAGCTGGACAGATAAGTTATGTGAACCATAACTAGAGCTGACTGTAGGGACGAAGAGTCAGCTGCTTAGGGGAATTAAAGCAATGACTCTCTAAGCCTGCTTCTGAGGTGCCGTCTCCTCCCTTAGGTACAACACATATGGCCTTACGTTCCTGTGAAAAAAATGTCATACCTGCCTTTGTGTTATGTAACAGTTACAGTAAAGACTTGCCTATATTCTGAGAAGCTCATTACTTTCTCGTGCTTATTCTTTTGCTAAGAATTAAGGTGTTATGGAAACTGACGAAGTATGAACTCAATTTCAGGTTCACTGCCTGCACTGATCTATGGTGTTTCAAGAAGCAAAGTTTAAGGCAATTAACACAAATACTTGTATTCGTGCACAGGACATTAGATAAGTACATTTATTGGCTGAATGTTGCAAAGGCACAATGTAGCCCATATGACATTAATTCAAGAGGAATGTGTCTCTCCCCCAGGACATCTGCTAACTTGCATGAATGTTCACCATCATAACCGTATCATAGATTGTTTATACAGGTAAATGCATCAGGAATACATAATTTTTTCCTCAACATGAGCATTAGTTCTTTTATTCCTTGTGGAGGAAGCAAGAATGGATTTCCTTGTACTAAAAGCATCATCTTACATATCACAGACATCCTGAATCAAACCTGGAAAAACTTGTATTCAATAAGCATTCTCTGCAAATAGTTACGTTTATACAACCCCCCCCCCCCCAAAAAAAAACCCCCACAAGCACACATACATAAGCATGTTTTTGTGTTTGCAGCGTGTCTCCTTAGAAACCAGACAATTTGTTAGTGGCGTGGCACCTTGATGACTAAAGAGTGAATCACCATAAAAAGTTCCAAGACCACAGGCTGGTGTGGTTCCCATGGGGAGAAGTTGTATGCATGTTTGTGGTATGAGAGAAATTTTCCTTTTTCACATTGACTTTAACAGTGGTGGAAAGAGGATTCAGATCCTTTAATTTAGTAAAAACGCTAATACCATAACTTGCTCAACCAGAAATAATTCCAAATTTAAGTGTCACCAGCGTGTCTTGAAAGTATGAAAAGTAGAAGTCATTGTGCAGTAAAGTGGTCCAGTGTGGACAGTATTTTACTATCATATCCTCAATGTTATTTTCAAGACTGTTGCCTTAATGTGTATGTCACATTTTGCTGCTGTATATGGTTAAGGTTGGGTAGACTAATCTATAGAAAAGTGTCATGTTATATCTGTAGATCATAATCCACTTGAAGTCCTGTTTCCATCTTTGTGACAGTGCATTTTCTAGCTAATCCAAGAAACATTTAAGCTGTTAATCAAACATTCATGGTTTTCATGAGACATGATAGATATGTAAAATGTACTTAAGTTACTAATCGTGCAAAACAAATATAATGGAGAAAAAAACTATAATATTTGTCTCTGTGGTGTAGTATAGATAGAATGCTTTAAAGTTGAAAATAATACAGAAAAAGTTGTACTCACTTTGCTGGATGGACTTGACACCCCTCAACATGGTTGCTGCAAAAACAAAGATGCAGCCTGTCTGATCAAACTGGACTTCCCCCATGATGCTCAGTGAGGCACCCAGGCAGATGGGCATCATTGCTGTGTATTTGAGGATATGATGCTGTTTGCCCAGGATCAAGGTGGATATAGCGAGAGTAAAGAGTGGGGTGGTTGTGTAAATCATTTGTGCAAATGACAGCTGGACATAGTTCAGACCCATGTTCCCGAATGCGATGCTGGCACAGAATGTCAGACTCAACAGGAACACCTTACATTTTGCACTGGTGGTCAGGTCCTGCTCTCCAACTCCTCTGTGGCGAATAACCCGCAGTTTGATCAACCCATAGTCCACCACTATGGCTGTTAGCATGTGCAACGCCGACAGCAACAGGGGATACCTGAAGTTGTAAACGGCAAATATCCATTTATTGAGGCTGGAGATGGTGGTTCCGGTCACCAGCCAGACAATGACAGCCGACAGCAGATGGAGCATCTCTGAGGGGGGCCTTCTCCGGCCTCTTTCTTGCAGAGTCGCCTCGCATTTTGAGAAGCCATCGGTCCTGATCATGTTCGCATCATTGTTCTCTCTGGAAGGAAAACACATGTTGAGCCGGTTTCGAAACAAAACACACTGACTTCCTTCAACATGACACCCTCATGAACAAACAGCAGAAACGACATACAACAACAGTGTGCTCGCCTTTGTAGATCCTCTTTCAGCACCGCCTACAAACACGTGGTTCCATGTTGCATGAAGAGCTGGTTGTGTAACTCGTAGGAAAACATGACATATGCCGACCAGGAAAGCATACAGAGGACCCGGGGCCGTGTCCCGCCTTCCCACGATGAGAACCGAGGGGATTGGCTGTTTTCTAACATGCAGCCCTGGACAGTCTGTGACGAATGGGTTCGATGCATCAAAAACACAGCAGTGTAGTAAACACCAAGTGCTGGATGTGCCTGTAACTCAATCTTATGAATACCAGAGCCGCAGCTCTTTGGGTAATGTGTTATCTCCATGTTGGCTTTAAATAGCAACTTACCAAATTGTCTGGGTCATGGTGTGACTCCCTTTCCTGGGACAGGAAGGGACAAAAACCTGTCAACACACACTGACAATTTGGTTGTTACGCCGCATATTTACTAACATATACCCGTACTGTGTCCATAACGTTAGCATGCCGTTCTGTTCGTACATGAAGCGACTTTTAATTACCCCAGCTGAAACTCGGTGCCTGTTTACGGCCACACAGCAAGGGTTTTGTCATATAAAATGAAAGGGCACAAGGTGAACTAAGTTAGCTGACCCCTGCCATAGCTGCCATTTGATACCAGGCTGCTAACCTACACGTCTATGCCGTCATGCTAACGGTAGCCACTGACGCTGCCTTGTACAGTACAGAAATACGTACACGCTACAAAAACAGGCAGCTACCGTTAACCGTGTTAGCATGTTAGCTTCAGAAGCCGCTGACATCATTGACTAAGGTTGGTTATCTCCGGTTGACGCGCTTTGTTGTTTTTACCTTGTTCTTCGACGGGTACATTGACAGCATCCAGAGCTCTCCGTCCGTTACCGTCCCATCGTACTGAGTCAAGCTGAGGTGGACGCGCTCCAGTGTCATTGGGTGGTTTATTTAAAGGGCAATGCTACTCATGTACGAGTGAGTCCATCGGTGTCATACTGTCAGTGCATGGTGCAAGTCCGATGCAACTGCCTCCTGTACAAGTCGTAGTTGGAGCTTTGAGAGTCTGCGCATGCGCGAGGCAATTAACACTAGGAGTACGTCTGATCAAATTTGGCAGTGCATTTAAGGAGTACTTTCGTGTTTTTTCGACAATTTATGCCTACGTTCAACTACACCTCAGAGATGGATATAAGATTTTGAACTCCACTCCTTTTGTTATACCTGTTACACGACTGTTCTGCTCAGTATCGGTGCTTATATTATGTACTGACTGTATTATACTGGTTTAAAGGAAAATTCCGGCAATTTTACAAACATAGCTCATCTGCTTGAGGTCAAAGAAAATTGGCCAAAGGGAAAACCGCGAGAAATTTTCATGCGGGCTACGCAAAGTAATTCTCTTGCGCCGTTTTCCCTCAAAAGCGGGCGTTACCGGGCAAGCTTTAAACCCTCCGTCAAAGTCTGAACTGCTATCAAAATGTCTTTGACCGTAATGCTCGTGGTGTGTGGGTCCATACAAGTCAACCGAGACCACCCATTTAGCATGAGCTAGCATAGGCACCTTTCTGTTTGAGCTTTTAGAAATAGTACACAATAGCACACTTACCTAATTTTTCTTCCCGTTTCCACAGCAGTCCGCACCAAGCCATCGCCGAGGTCATACAATCCTGTAATCCAAAATTGTCTTTTTCTCCACGGAAAACGACCCCTGAACACTGTCATAA
>JAQQZY010000005.1:9813683-9837038 GCA_030068375.1 Ostorhinchus rueppellii
CATGAAAATTTCTCGCGGTTTTCCCTTTGGCCAACTTTCTTTGACCTCAAGCAGATGAGCTATGTTTGTAAAATTGCTGGAATTCTCCTTTTAATGTTTAGGTTATGTTAAGTACTGTATATATTGTCTTCTTACCTGTTGGCTTATAGTTATTACATGTTGCTATTATTGTATTTACTTTATATTATTTAGTGTTTACTGGCCTATGGACCACAGTTGTATTTTATTTATAGTTGTATTTTCATGTATGTGCAAAATTGAATGACAATAAAACGCTCTTTGAACCCTTTTATGAGATAGTTTAAGTATCAGAATATATTTTTTATTCTGTTCTTGTCCAATGAAAACCAAGATGCAGTTTTATATTGATCCACCCAGTATTACATAACAAACTACCAGTTCTAAATGTGGTAGTTTTTTTTGTATGCTGTATTATTCACACATGCTGTACCGCAATTGTCCAGCAGTCACCGCCAAAGCGTTCTGGGCATAGCAATGTGATTGTAAGGCTATTGTATTACAAAATTACTAATATCACCCAAAATATTGATCACATAAACTTGCCATTTTTGCTTGTCTGTTCCTTGACCAGAAATACATAAGTGTGCTAAACTGCAGGAGTCAGCTCTTTCTGGATATTGTGTGAATCCCAGACACACACATGTATGCGTGCAGAGGCCACATGGCTTTTATAACAGATTGGCTCCACGATTGAGGAGCTACATTAACATGCTCATACACATGCAGTGATATTTGACTTTATAAGGAGCCTTTCTACATAATGAGTGCTTTAAGTATAGACACTTTAAAGTAGGCTATAATTCACTTACAATAATTTCTGCCCTGTGGTATAAGTCTACGTAAACTCTAGAGCAGGTTCTGAGTACAAAGTTCTTCATCCATCACTACCAATAGTTGAAACAACAATGGGGTTAATTTTAAAACATGTAAACAATTAGCAATACAACTCATTTTTGCCATGAGTAAAAGTACAACAGGTTTACCGCAATACAACAAATTTAGAGATGCATCACCACCTCAGCTTCTTTTATGCAATGCCCCTTCAGTGCAAATCTCATCAATGCAAAGCAAGAACACCCACTTGAGTTCAGGTATCTACAGTGAATGAGTAAATGTTGTTCCTTGTCATATTTGTCAGGTAAATATCTATGAAACTGAAATGAATAGTGAATGTTCACCAGCTGAATCTGCACTCAAAATTCCTACTAAAAGACATAGTAATGTAGTAGAAGTTTTAACAAGTAACTGATTTATATATAGAAAAATAATTTAGATGTTTTTAGGTGGTTGTGGACACTGCCACAATATAGTTAGAATGTATTAACTTCATCTATAATTCAAGATGTGGGAATGACACAATGGAGTACAATAATGACATTTTAGCAAAGTCTTAACATATTAAGTTATTCTGAGTGAACAAGCCTGTTTCGTATGTCTCGGTGTCATGTCAATGAGTCTGTCTACTGCAGGGCTCAAGGCAATTTACTAGTGAAACTCACTTGTGTGGATTCTTATTCCACATCAAAGTTGAAATGTCTGAACACCACACAAACACTGACAGCACATTCACAGCTTTATATTTTTATTTTAGCTCAAAAATGTAAAACTTTTGAGGTTGTTGGGCACAAAAGGTGAATTCACTTAATGTTCAGTAAGAGTCCACAAACAGTTAGCTAGGTGAAGAGGTTTCTTTCTATTGAAGTGCCTATGCACACTAATATCATGCATAGCTATATGCTGCCATGGAAATGTTTATGTTTATGTAGCATGTCTCATAACCTGCAGGGAAACAGAACATTGTGCTTTATTGGAGCAACAACTTATTTGCATCATCAGTATTATATACTGCATAAATTCCTGGTCATAATTTCATTTCACTAACATTGTCATGAACTAGTACACAACCTTGATCCATTAAGATTATGTAGACACAAATAGAGCTTGAATAGTGACCAGAATATGAAGGCTCAAGTAATGTGAAACACTATTTTTATAAGTTAATTCTATTTGTAATGTAGTTTTGCTATATACAAGCCAAAAACCAACTAGACAGTCATACTTGTGCATCATGCTCTACTACAACGCACAGTATGCGGAAAACTACAAATTAAGGTTATTATGGTTATAGTTTATTAAGAGAATGCATATTTACTACTAATGTACATCAATGCTTCTTTGCACTTCAAGCCTTAGCATGGGGTATTGCTAAGTTTTCTCAACTTTTAAATAATTGTTTGAACTGATATTCATACATTTCATTACATCGTTATTAAAGTTTAATACACTGCTTTTTCATGACAGTAACTAAATTACACTGAATTGTATTTAGGCAGTGGACTATTTTTATTAAAACATAATTTCCTTGTGCATAAAACACTTGTGGCCTGGGAGCATTTTCTTCTGTGTATTTGGGTTATTATTGACAACCAAACGAAGCAACATTATCTTTACAACAGAAACTACTAATTGTATGTCAACTCAAATAAATATCTATGTGTCCTCCAAAGATGAAGCCTGTCAGATCAGCCAGCCATCTTTAAGGAATCCCAGAGTTTAGATGCAGTGGTTATTAGGGACTTTCTACTTCATTACATAATTAAGGCTAAATTTACCAACAAGCACCAATATTACCCTGTTGAAGAAAATACTCCAGGCTAAATAGATTTATACTGAAGCATAAGTATTTTGACCTTCAAGATATATAAAGGGGCACTTCAATGATCAAGTGTTCTATTTCCATAAACTTTAGGAGCTTATTATAAAAAGAAAATGGACAACAGAGGGTATCTCAACATTAACTTTTTTTTTAAATTAATTTTTACTTACAATATTATTGAAAAACAAACAAACAAACAAATGCAGTCTACATTTGGATTATACTATGTTTTAATTGGACCATCCTAAAGGATTAAAACCCCTGTCAGAGTGTAAAGCAGTTTTCACATGCTATTCAGTACATTTAAGTAAATCCAACCTCCAATCCAAGTAAATCCAACTTCAAAATATAAAATCACTGAAGTGCCCCCTCAGTGCAACCAGAAATGATCATTTTAAGATCATGAGAGAAGCAGGAATTTCCACTAAAAGAACATGGTGTTCCCAGACAGTAATCCACTTAAAATAATATCTACCATTGTTTCCAGTTACCTACTAGCTGCTCTTGAGGGGCCAGTTAGACTGGAGAATAACTGTAAATCCTTCATAATACAGTTTGTGCAAGTTTAAGAAAGAGAATAATACAAAAATCCCCAAGGATCAGAAGGGATCAAAATTATGTTTGGCTGTAAAACTAGCCTTTAACCCAGAAGATTGCTTTGCCCTGCTCAAGTCCATTTGAAGCCTGAAGTGTTTATCAGAACCTGGGATGAGTAACATGTTGCTGCAGCTTTGAGAACAAGATATCCAGCACTTCCTTCCTCCAAACAGTTATTTTGAAACCCACCAGAAGACACTAGTGTGTTTTGGAGTAGGACATTCTTCTATAAACCAATCCTTTATTCATACACATACACACAGGAAATCTGTGTATTTGCATACTTGAGTTCACTATTGCTAAACAAGTTTAGAGATGACACACCAACGGAAGCCATGCATTCTGCATTTGAATGTTACAGCAGGAGAGAATTTTTAGTTATTTGAAATAGGAGCTTGTTTTGTGCTTGAAACTCTGAATCTGAAGTCCCATTCAACAACAGACACACGCACACGCACACGCACACGCACACACAAACCACTCATACATTATGTTTTCAGCACAAGGACCCACTTAGCCTGTCTGATGCTGTGCTGTAAGGGGGGATTTGTCTTAGAAGATCTCAGAACACTGGCTCCAGTCCTGTCTTTCTTTGGCATCCCAGTAACCGCCCTTGTAGATGTAGGTACTTTCTCCTGTTGTGTCATCTATCCTCTTCTCAAACCACAGTGGCTGGTATCCCTCTACATCTTGCCCTAATTACACACAATCAATGATCATATCATATCATATCATATCATATCATATCATATCATATCATATCATATCATATCATATCATATATTATTAACTTTCAGTTTGAAGGTTTTTTTTTTAATCAGACATGTAATTTTTGATGTTACTCAAAGTGCAAATCATGTTGCATCAGTATGAGGTAGAATCTACTCTCTTTGTTGATCTTGTTGTCTTTGAACTCACCATCCTCCAAGGCCTGATTGGCTTGTGCCTCCCTCCGTTTCCTCTCCACTCTCTGTCGCTCTTCCAGACGCTGCTTCTGGGCATTTGCTTCATCCCACAGACCTGCTTCCATTAGCCTCTGGTCTGGCCTCAGACGGCTATCTGTGGGGGCAACACCCTCTTCGGGTTCATTCAAGGTCAGAGCCAGGGAGGAGAAAAAGTGCATGTTTTCGGCATTATCCCTGGAGAAGGAGAAACGAAGCATGGATTGAAAGATTTTTTAGGCTGAAATGTGATGTATATGCCTTAAGATGTGG
The DNA here is from genome assembly GCA_030068375.1 of Ostorhinchus rueppellii. Classification (NCBI taxonomy): domain Eukaryota; kingdom Metazoa; phylum Chordata; class Actinopteri; order Kurtiformes; family Apogonidae; genus Ostorhinchus; species Ostorhinchus rueppellii. Next base: position 9,818,172 of record JAQQZY010000005.1, read on the forward strand.
TATAATGCATGCTAGTTCAACATACGGGAGAGGATATTTCTTCCAGAGTAGTTTGGGCTGAAGGGTCTGATAAACCATCTTTTGTTTGCCCTCTGATCCTCCACAACCTTGGCTGCTGTCTACAATTTTGGCGCTCTCCATTTTGTCATCCCAGGTTCCGGACAGGATGTAATGGGCTGTGCCCTCCCTGTCCTCCACCACACCGGTTACCTAAGACGCCAACGGGTCAGAAGACACGAAGAAATCAGCTGCACGCACAAACTGGGCCTGAGATGCTGACGTATTCACTTGGTTTTTTTTCTGTAATGCGATTTATACACTGGCTCTAAGTTCAGTCGGGTTCACATACAAATACAATATTAGGGATGATGACTTACTTTACGTGGGACTTCTCTGGAGAAGTAGCTGTAGGGGGAGAATTTGAGACGGCAGGTGTCCTTGGTAGTGTTGTTGACTATTTCAATGTCTCCAGACTGAACAACACACGGCACAAAGTCAGCAAGACAATAAATGCTTTATGATATGCATGATTCCTGACATTACTTCCCTAAATGATAGAACTTACACAACATCTTTTACAATGACAATTGAATTGTTCTTTTTTTAACTTTTAGTATGAAAAATGTTAACTTTCATTCTCAAGTACCAAGTGCTGTACAAACAGATAAGATTAAACCTCTTCTGACTGAAGAGGTTTCCATCTGTTCTGCTTTATGGTAGGTCAGAAAGCATGGAATCACATCTGGTCACAAGTCTGTTTTTCAGTCCAATCGTTTTCAGTCTGTGACATCCAGATTAACATGGTTTATAACTGAAACAGTCTCCATTCATTTTGTGTACACTGCCTCCTCCTTTAAGCACAACTGTTTTCTTTGTCCATATTGCCTTCATTTAAAATATATGAGAAACGTTGGTTCTGCTTAGGGGTCTGTGATCTCAGCAACTGTGTGTTTCATGATTTTTCCAGATAACCACACAAGCAGTCACCATCAACCTCATATAAAGGTTAAAGGTTAACTTTCTATATTGTCCCTGTAGGGACTCATTTGTTGTGTGTATTTTACCCATCTTTATACACACACAGCGCCTAGCATTAGCTTTATCAATTAGCATTATAAAGTTCACATTAGGTACCAACTCCAGAACTGAACTGATTTCAGTGGCATGGAGAACAGGTAAAATTAATGCAAAAAGGTTCCGGTCTGACTGAGAAATGAAACCACTACACCACTGTCCCAACCAGCACATATATGTTAAATGTATATCATTCTGTAATTGAAGATTAAATCTGTGTTCTACCTGAATTTATACCACTTTATCACACATACTGCACTAAACATGAGCCAAACACACCTGATCAATCCAGAGTTTGCCTACAATAATGTTATGAACAGTTGAGGTCACTTTACTCCACACATAATGGTTTCCACTTGAGTGGAACTGCAGGTGAATGTTTCCTACACAGAACAGAAGAAAAATATATTGATACATTCTTTTTATCATTGTTATACCAGACTACTGGGTGCATTATTTAATTATTTATATGAATTGTAATACTACTGGTGATAACTTTTTTTGTTACCATTGAGAACTTTACAATGGAAAAACTTCCTGAATACATACCTAGAGGCATCACAGAAATGTATTTCCCACGAAATTTGCTATCAATAGTGATGTACTGCCACAGGGTCCATCCTCGCTGTGATGTCACATGATGAGCAGCAGCTGGTGGGTGATGACTGACCTGAAGGGGAACAGCAACAGACACCATGAGCAGGGAAAGCAGTGACAGCGTACTGTGTTTACCTTTTCCTAATGCTCTGGTTATTTGCTCCCTGTAAACATAGTAAACAAATAGTTCTGTTTAAAATACACCTGTAGGGTTATGTTTATCTCTGCTGAAATAAAAAAAAAAACCCCAGGATGGTAGAGCTTTTACAGGCTTCAGCAAGCTTACTTTAAAACATGAAAACTTTGTAATAGCACTGAAGACAATTTAAGACCCAGCTCTTTTATTAAGCCAGATCTCTGAACTTGCACTTACTCGTGTTATATGAAAGAAAAATTAACAGAAATAATTTTTACTTTGTTACATCTAGAATAGCTGTATTTTGATGAGAAGATACCACATTAGCCCACAAACCAGCTGGCTGTGCTGCAGTACATTCTGATTCTTATCAGTCTGCGTGCTTTACATCAGTGGTTCCATTTTTGTTGTTTAGTCATGGCTTAATACATCATACAATTACATGTCAAAAATAATATAAATTAAACTGAACTAAAAAGGATGTAATTTCATAAAAGTATCACTCACATACATTTCTAAGATGTATTAAAATAAAAGCGAAGATGTTTTAAAGCCTAAAACTCAGATTATAATAAGAAGACGTTTTAAAGATTGTCTTGGTCTAACCTGCTCAGAGATGGAGCGGTAACCATACTCTTCTAGCCGGTCGAGCTCATACGTCTCTCCCAGCAGAGGGTTGAAGGGTTTGGCTGTACGATGCACTGTGGTTGAGTAGGAGGACACAGAAAAGGCAGCTACCAAGCACATCTGCTCCAGGGATGAGTCACAGCGAGCCGCCCGGTCCAGAAGCTCGCTGTACTCTAAATCCTCAGACAGACGCTGCAGCATCGACAACGGCTCGTTAAAGTTTACCTGCAATGCGATACCAGTGAAAACAAAGATGAAGATTTAAGATGCAAGATGCAGACAATTTCACCATAGAAACAGCCAACTCTTAAAACTGAAAATTATGTAACAAAACCTATAGCAAAATAAATGTGTGTTTTGTATTTACGGGCATAGGTATCTTGGACAGGTCTTTGCCAATACAGTTCTTCATGATGCTCCACAGGTTGAGGGAGTAATTTGGTTTGTCAGGAATACGGCTGCGTCTTGTTCTTCGTAGCTGCATATGATTTGTGACTGAGGTATCCTGAATTATAAACGGAAAAACAGTAAGATCAGATCTTGTTTAGTGTGTGAACTTCTGGTAAAACTTCTTATCAAGATGCAAATATTTACCCTCAAGGAGCTGCTAATAAGTATTCATAGTAGTAGCATATTAGCTGTTTATTCATCATTATGAAGCCTTAAAATGGACCACATTACTACATATCAATAGGAAGTATGCTTTAGAATGGGGAACAAATTATGAGTTATAAAGACTTGGTTCAATATGTAGTATTTGTATGTGGGTAGTTTGTGATAGAGTCTGTGTTGTGTTGAAAACTGTGCACACTGTGCCTGCTGTCAGGCCAAATTAATCAATTCACCAGTAAGCAATAATAAGGACACTACTGACAGAAAACTGTTAAAGTACTTGTTATTGGATATTAAAACACATGACAGAATAAGCCCCTGATGTTTTTAACACTAATTAAGATGCAATATCCTACTAACATACTAAACACAACAAACAACTACTTAATGTTACATATGCACACCTTAATAGAACATGTTACCTAAGTTGCATATGTGATATTATGGGAGTTTTTAAAACAATATACTTACTTGATCAATAAGATGCAAGTGTGGGACTTACATTTTCATTGTGAGTCCATTCACTGGGCATTCCTCCACTCATCATACTCTGATTACTCCCTGAGCGCCTACAACATAATTTAAGTAGACATCACCATCATAGCCGTGAAGTTTCTTATAAAATAAACCTCTGAGATTACACTGCATAAGGAGATGACGTTTTACTTGTGCTGTATACTGCCAGTAGCTGTCACAGTTATGAATGCAGGGGAGTCCTCCATGGCATCAAAGAACTCTGCTTCATCGTTCTCATCACTTGCGTCCCCCTGCTGAGACCGCTCCACGGCTACAAGAAAAACAGGACAATGGGACAAGTAGGACTCTGATGCCTTCAAATATATAGTTCTTCTAATATGTACAAACATAGCATAGCCCTGCTGCTGAGCCAGTGCACCACTACAAACAGCCAGAAGAGGGCTGTGATAAGACTATTAGTGTTGAAAAGGATATATCCGAAACCTAATATGGTACAGATTACTAGTTATCCTGTTAAAATACAAGTGATTTAACAATGTTAACCAATAAAGACCCAGTGCTACTTTTGTGGTACTTCCAAAAAGATTTGTTCCCTCTATTTAACCATTCTTAAGTAATTTGTCCCCATTTCTTGTAATATTATCCTCTATATTTTGTGAGGTTTTTTTGTGTAAATCATGAGTTTTCCTGTATTTAATTTACTGATCATGTAGATGCTCATAAAAGCTCATATTAAAATTGAGCATTATTATATCAAAAACAGAGAAAACTGAAGAAAAAGTGACTTTTTCAGCAATGATATCAATAAGTGAACATAAACTCAGTGTGTCCATCCACTGTCACTGATCCAACTCCATGGATTTTACTGGTGAATCAATGTTGTAGAAGATGATAGTGTTTCCACAGTAACTTTAGAGCCTCTGAACCTGTAAAATGGGTCATATCTGATGATCGTGAAAAGACGAAAACCTGGATTTTAATCATCAATTATGTCAATGTTTTAATAGTAGTGGTACAGTTATTAAACATTATAGATGAGTAGATGCTTTTGACCGCTCGTGGCCGTTTGGGTCTTTACGGATTAATAATGCAATTTATAGTTTCATTCCATTTCCATTCATTCTCTACATATTACTGGAGAAACTATCTTGCATTTTATCAATTTCCTTTGTAAAATACTTTGTTTGAAAAGTCCTGCATAGAAATATGATTATTATACAATTATATTTGGATGTCACCTCTATATGATAACTGTCATTTAGTAATTTAAAGCTTTACGCATATCTAGCTATGAATTTGCACACGACAGCCAACTGAACACCTCCTTCAGCCTTCTCCAATGTGGCTGCTAAAAACACAAGAAATCGCTTTTAGTGTGCCCATTTTGAGCTTTGTTTAGAGTGACAGCATTGCTCCTTAATGTGGAATCCCACTACTCAAAACAAAAAACAGAGAAGTCCATTTTGACTGAAGAAATATGGCAGACTCCAGGGACACAACCCATTCCTTCTGTAGATATAAACAGCTCATTCTAATGTCATGTGATTATACACTAATGAGAACAGAATTATGAGTATTTTATCCCATTTTTGTAATTCCCTGACATCCCCTTAAATCTTACATGTCAGACATAACATTGCAACATGTTATTTACCACCAGTGCTGAAGACTACACTGTTCTCTCGGTTACTAAAAGAAAATCGATGATTAATGAATCTCACCTGTATATGAGGTCGGATTTTCCCTCCAGGCTCTCTCTAAGCTGTTATGCTGTTTGGCCAACTGTTCAATGGTCTCCTCCAGATGGTGACGCTGTTCTCGCTCATGCTGCAGGGCCTTTTGCCACCTTTTACTGTGAGATTCTGCCACGTCCAGAAAGTCACGACAAGCCTGAATGTGTGAAGACAACACATAGCAAAAAGTCCATACAGAACCCCTGAAGTGCATTACCTCAAAAAGAGACATTTTCAATTTATTACTTTCCCATTGACAGAAGTTACATTCACTGGGCCTTGAACCATGCAAACTCACATTTATCATAGCATTGGAGGTGATTCGGAAAAGGGTAGCTCGCTCATTCACAGCTTTTACTTTATCCGTGCTGTCACAGTTTCCACGCAGTTCTTCGAGTTCACTGAGGGAGCGCTGGAGGGCGGCACCGTGCTTTCCTATGAGCTCATTACAGGTGCTCAGGTCATCTAACTTGCTGGCCAGAGTCTTGAGCACCCCTTGGGTTAAGGCACGGTCCTCCTGTGGTACAGGACCTTCATCTCCTGAGTCATCTTCTCACAAGACAGAAAAGAAAAGCTTTACATAATTAGCATAACTTAAAAGCTGCATAGGTATTGTTAAAGGATATTATATATGAACAATGCGGTTGTTTACTGATGTGAAAATATATTCTTCAAAATCTAAAATTAAACTAACACCAACTGAGAAAGTGTCATTTGGAAACAGAGGGGAGAGGATAATAACACTTCACACCCTGATCTCCCACACCCCTTCCTTTACAAGATCGAAAAGCTGTGAATGAACACTGTTGCCCTGGAAACGTGGGCCTGTGCAATCAGGAGGCCAGGCTATTTTTAGAAGTAGAGGGAGAAAAAAGATGACGCACTACCCTTTTCCTCCTTTCTTTCTCTCTCTGCCCCATGTTGGCATGAGATGAGCCATCAGTCTCAGAGAGTTTAGAAGCAGAGCAGGGAGACAGGACTCATAAACAAGAATCATGAATAAAAATGAATCAGCATCCTTTAGTTTGTATAAATCCTTGAGCCTAAAATAGCCAATGTCTGTGTTAGATTTTCACTCCTTAGACAAAACAAAGCTTTAAAGTTCTCTGTATCTCTGGAGGATTGCTGTTTTATTTTGTCACTTTATATTTGTTTCTTTTTTTTTATTTCTATTTTTGTTTTTATATAGCTGTGAGGTGCAGTCAGTTAGAAACAGTAGCTATCTTATGCATAAATATGAACAGATTCAGCCTGGTTAAACCTTGGTATCTTCACTAGATTTTAAAATAAACTCCAAGGCTTTCAATAATGCTAGTCCAAACAATGTGCTTGTAATAACAGACATGCCAGAGTCTTTGGGTTAGAGAGGATAATACAGCTAATAGGGCTCTATTAAACCTTCTCAGTGTTTAAAGACCCTCTATTTAAGTGGCCTAAAAAAGAACAACAAACATTGCCACAAATTTAGATTATGGCTGGCAGTTAACAATGTCTACAGAAATAATATGGCTTTAAAATGCAAATAGTGTCTCCATCACGTGATGATGATATCTACTTGAAGAAACAGATTGTATGTGTAATCTGTTAAATCCAGAGTAGTTTGACTGAATCTAGGCCAGAGTCCTGTAAGTGCCAAACCAGGGAGAGACTCTACTACACCCAATTAAAGGGGAAAAGAAATAAAAACAATCAGGGCAAACTGGATGAATAAAGTCTCGGGAGGAGAAGATTACAAATTAGAGGATAAAAACTCCTGCAGGCGTTGGTAGTGGTTTCATGACCCATATACATGTGCATGTCGGTGCTTTTTGTATTTTGACACTTGACTCTGACAGTGAGATCAGGTTTGAGCTTCTGTCTAACATGATTTTATGAAATTAGAATAAATTTCATTGTGGAACTCATAAAACACATCCTTGAAATAGTGCAGATGGGGAAAAGTACAGTGGTGTGGTTTGTGTGGTAATGGGGTGGTTTTAAACACTGGACACTGGAGAGTCTGAAACAAATTGGTGACTCATCGCTGAATCATGATAAAACACCCACAGGTGATAGCGACAAAACTGATATGGACATAGTGTGGGAAGACAAAATCAGAGTTTAAAATCAGCGGATAGAATATAATCTTATGCAATCCAGATTAAAAGCGTTAAAGTCTGATTTATGTATCTGATAAAGCTGGCTGTAGCACGGCTGTAGCTCAGCTGTAATTGCATGGTCCTCATAACTACTTATTTAAGTTCACACATTCATGGATTCCTCCTTAGTTCTGCCTTTCAGAGTTGTTTTTTTTTTTTTTTTAAACAGACTTGAATTTTTAAATACTAATTTGACAACTATAGCACACACTTTATTCCAGCACTATATTTGTATGTGCTGTATGTACATAACACATGGTGTACTACTGACATCTGGCATTTAAGCTCTGGAAGACAAACTACTATCACCATTATTCAAGAATCAGATAAACTTACATGCATAGTCTTGGTAAGAGGCAAAATTATATGAAGAATGTACTAACACAACCAACAACAAATAATTTAGTAACCATCAAATACCTAGCACAGTTGTAAGTTGTTTCAGAGCTGTCAACTTAATTTGTCAATCATGGAAAACTTCAGAGAAACACTACCTGAAGTCATCTGATGAGGTTTAGTCTTTTATATCCAGGTTGCTATTTTAGCGATTTCCATCACTAGCAGTATATAAAAGACCATTGCTATACAATGACACAAACATATGAACAGATTCACTAATTAGACCTCACACAGTCGTCGTCCACATATGTTAATGCAGTCTGCAAATACATGGTATACATTTAGAGGAGCAATCCTCTTAATCAGCATGAGGATGCATTAAAGCACACTGTTTTTGTGAATGAGACTCCTGCCAGCTGATTACTGACAAAAAGATCCAGATCCACATATGTCAAATGAGCTCAATACTGTTACGACCAATATAACCCTGTTAATTTCTCACTCTCATCTGAAAAATCTAAGCAGCATATTTACCATAGATCTGAATTGCCAAACTTGGTGAACTCAATGAACATACGCACACACTACAGCAATTAAAAGCACAACAAAAGCAAGACACACACCCTCTATTGCAGTCTTATCTAAGTCCTGTTCTTACAATAATAGTCAAAAGAGTACTTACAAGGTGACCCTGATTGAAAGGGCTGCCCTCATCTCTCCCTATTGTCCACAAGGTGTATGGTGAAAAATATTTTCAATGAAAATCCTCACACCCTCCTGCTCTATTTTTTCCCCCTCCTTCAGCCCGAACAAGAGGAGGAGTCTATACACGAAGGTCATTTCATTCAGATCTCACTGTCGTCATACTGAAGGAGACAGGGAGGGAGAAAGGAGACAGAGTAGGAGGGAGGTAAAACTGCCCGTCTCCCTCTCTCTCTCTCTCTCTCTCTCTCTCGATCTTTCTCGCTCTCTCTGTGTTTGTATGTGTGGATGTAATAGGGTGGGAAAGGAAGAGAGAAAACATATACCCACTGTGCATCTGTGTTTCATATTTTAAAAGATTCACAATGAGAAAAAAAAGAACAGTAACCTATTTCTTATGTTATCTTTTCTTATCTTATCTTAAATTATATTATATTATATCAAGTGATTGGGGTCACATGTGTACTAAGAAAAAAGCTGAAGAAATAACATAGGATTATTTAATGGTACCATGATTAAACAAAGATTCCAGAATCCCATCACACACTGCCCCAACTGACCATTTTTACCTCCGTATCTTTAACAACACTGCCCCCTTATGGCCTTTCTATTGCAAAACATTTGACGTTTTAGGGATAAAAATAAACAAATATGCATTCAGGTAAGTGGAGCTTGGTTGTGTGAGTCTGCATTGAGGTTACAGCTAAATTTAGGTTGTCTGCCTCAGATTCTTAGGCTCAGCTGAAGAACAAATTCTAGGACATTCTGCAAATTATTGCTGGAATGGTCGCTGTGTCCATTGTCCTGCTGCTGTATATAATAAGAGGGGAAATTATTCCTTTGCGCAACCTTAAAATTTAAGTGTTACCTGAATGATGCATCAGGAGAGTGGCATTGGACTTGGCCTGTTGCAGGGCTGACACCCAGCGCTGACACTCCCCCTCAGATGTGGCCTTCAGGTGATAGCTTCGGCCTCCGCTGGTTAACACCAAGTGGCAGGTGTCACCTACCTCAATGTGCGCTGTGGCCAAGGGAATTGTGCCACGACAGGTGTGTGCCATCTCCGCCTGAGTCCTGCACAGACCAAACATAGAAAGTTGGAAAGGGAACAAAAACATCATTCAGCATGAAACAAAAGGATGCAGCTCAAATCTGTGTTAATGTGCTCCAATTTGGAAGTGGGTTAGTGTTTTTTTTTAAAAATTGTGTTAAGGTGTACAACTAATTCTGACGTGTAACAGTATAAAGACCCCACTATAAGGAAGCACAAAGTATTATGATGCATTAACTGTTATTTATTACTATGGCTTTACTTAATTTCATACTATTTTTTAAATTGTGTTATTATATTTCATTTATGTCTGAGTTTTTGTTTTTTCAATATTGCTGAAGGATTTCTGAGCAGCTGACCCCTAATTTTCTTTTAGGATTAGTAAAGCACTCTTATCTTATCTTATCGTATCGTATCTTATCTTAATCTCCAATGGTCCATATGTTGTTGAACATTTAGTGATACTGGTACAAATTACAATAGTTTAATGATTTCATTACTGTTGTTATTTTAAGGTGAAAAATTATTTGAGGTTGTAAAATTTTTCATTGTGCACCTCACTTAGAAAATATAAATATGTTCTAACATGGAATTAGGCTAGCATGTGTCAGGATAACTTCTATATTCACCAAAAATATCACAAAGCGGTTAGATTGTGTGTTCAAACCCTGATATCTATAGACATTAAATGGTTAGATTAGCTTTTTATTAACCGGTTTTAATAAACTGAGTTTGTAAATCCATTTATTTTGTCTATATGGTGTTACAACTTTCAGCTATGACTCAGGTGATTTTAGTTTAGGCGCTAACTAGGACAGCCCCTCTGAACAAAGATGTAATATACAGTTTGATTTGTTTTATGAAAATAATATTTATTTTTGTTTTATCGTTGTACTATTAATTTTTTTGCAACAAATAACAAAAAAATAAACAACTAAAAATATATGTCTCTAAACTTTTCACGTAAGGATAAAACGGTGATAACTGGTGCTCACCGTCCGTTACCGTTACCTGTAATAGGACAGCAGGCCGTTACTGAGGACGAACCACCGCCGCTGGTACCCTTTCAGGTAGTTGGTCCATTTAAAGAGCCAGCCTCTGCAGGTATCCAAACACGGCAGGTGGAGTCCCGGTAGAGTCGGGGACGGCAAACTTTTCACCAGCTCGTTCATTTGCTCCTCTTGGCCGGTTACCGAGCGGAGAGGCAGAGAGTCGGTGCAGTTTCAGTGGAGTTGCTGTCAACAGCTGTGCGGTTAGCTAGCTGCACCGCACTGGGTCCTCTGCTAACGCTACCGCTAGCTTGCAGCTGCTGTGTGAGGCTATGCCAGTCCCCTTTAATAAACTGAGATAGTTTGTAAATATTACGCTAGATGTTAAGCCGGGATGACAGAATAAAGCACATCACTGCACTGCAACTGTACGGCCGTGAGGGATAGTATGAGTGCGTGAAATAAAGCCTGTGGATATGAGAGATGTGAGAGAGGGGGGATCATGATGACGTCCTTATTACAGGATTGTAGCATATGGGTGCAGGTTTGTGTGTGTGTGTGTGTGCGCGCGCGCGCGTGTGTGTGCGTTATTGCATTTGCTACGATTGTGATAATAATGACCACATGGGGATTCCTTCTAAATGAGTCACACTGCAAGAAAAGTTAGAAAATGAAAATTTAATTCATTTAAATTATTTTTAATTTAATCTTGCAATCTTAATATAAATAAAACTTTCTTATATATAAATAAGAACAAAAATATATAAATCCATATAGAGGTTATTACAGTGCTTCAATTTTGCATGTTTTGAATTTTTTTTTTTTTTTGTTACGAAATCAGGTTTTGAAGATCTTAACATCAGTCAGTGCGGAAATTGAAGGTCAAATTGGAGACAGCACATTGGCTCTGACTGTATGTTACATAACTGGAACATAGTTGCACAGAGAGATACAAGACACTAGAGCGCACTGTTGCTTTTTTTGCTGTGCTTTTAGAATGTGCATGGAATTAATGAGTGTAACATAAAAAAACAGCATTTTTACAAGTTTCAAGACAACGTGCAATAATAGACACTTTTTTCTTACAGAATAGTGCTTCTCAACCCATCTCACTTTGGGACCCATGTCTTCCCATTACCTTTACTTTAAGATGAATTTTTATCTAATTGAAACCAAGCAAATGTGTTGTTCAAAAATGGGAACAAGAGCACATTTGCAATATTATCATGTGCCATTTTGTTTTTACAAAACACACATTTTCATCCCTGTATTCAGAGCGTATTAGTTAAAAATGAATGAGTGAGCATCTCAACTCTACAGTTGTGTTTGTACACAAAGTATTACCAATGGACTGTTTTCATCAGAGCAATTGCACAATTTGGAAAAATCGGCTTTGTTGTTTCTCTTTTCATGCACGACACAGAGGGATTTGAGTCTCTTTAAGTCATCACTGTTTTAAAGTCTATATTTATCACTTTGGTCACGTGTGCTACATATTGCCTAAAGCTACATAAGTCTGAAGACAACATCCGCATTTTAAGAAACAAAAAGCACTAGTCTTGCCTACAGATGTTTTTGCTTGTGATGGCAGTGGGCAGCTGACTGTAGCATGCGGCTGCAGAGCAAAACATCCTATCTGAAAAATGCATTTTGTAGAGAAAAAAAAAATCTTGCTTTTTTGCAGGATGCTGTTTGTTAATCATATGCAGTAAATAATACACTGGTTTTGGACTGTATTACAACTTACAAATAGCATTCTGCAAGAATTTTTAAAAAAAAATCTCCAAAAAATATTTTTCAGATAGGTTTTGCTCTTTAGCAGGTAATGCAAAATGAAAAGATAATCTTAACATTTAAAGCATGTACTGTATGAAAGGAGTATTACTGCATGATACAGATTGACTTACGTTGTGGTTGTTGGGGTTAACATGCTTTTTTTTTTTTGCTTTATTTATTTATTTATTTATTTGTCTCCTCACAATATCAGACCTTTTTCAGAAAATACCTTTGTCAAACTACAATATAATGAATGCTTTCAGTCATTTTTGCCTGTCAAAAAATACAAAAAGTGCTTTGACAAAAGGATTGAAGATGAATTAAATAAATAAAACACTGAACACTGGTTTATTTGCTTGCATTTATTGAAACCTTTATTCAACACATCAAAATGGTAAAATATTAGACTCTTCTACAGACAGTTTAAATAAATACCGTGATTAATTAGCATTAACAAATGCAATAAGCAGTATCATCAAAGAAAGACCTAAGGCTTCTTGATTTTTTTTCTGGAATATTTGACATTTTCTATTGATTACAGGGGAGGTTACATTTAAATAAATGCATTAATAAGTAAATAAGCAAACCACTAACAGTTGAGAATCATTTTCATTTGGCATCATCACAGTCATTAGTGAAAACTTTTGAATCATACAATCATTTCTGCAAAGTGCGTTGTGACAATATGCCTCAAAATAGTCATAATCTTGTATCTTTGTCATTTTGCCAGAGAAAACTTGAACATGTTTGCCTTGAATGTTCCTTTCGCCACATGGAGGAGCAGCTTTTATAAAACCGCAGAGACTCAAAGGCAACCCTGTATATTCATCAGAAAGAAATCTCTATGGCACTACATCAGGGTATCTGATATGGTCAACGGTAGATATCACTAACATTTTTTCAGCTTTACATTGCACTGTATAACAGATCATTTTAAATACCATGTTGTTAATTGTACAAAACCTGTTTACACAGCACAATGCAAATAAAATATTTAAATTCACTCAACTGGTGACAAAGGTTGAGCGATATTTCACCTACAAAAATCAAATTGTGAAACAGAACAAGAATTTTGAACCTCCATACATTCAGAGGTTTGCTGGATACAGTAGTAAGGCAGTCAGCGCAGCCGATAACGTTTTAAAAATTGTCATGGTGAAAAATGTTGCTACAAGAGTGAGTTCAAATCCATTGTCTTGAAGGTTTGTTGGCGTTATCACAGTGTGAATTATTCCAACTTCCAGTGTACTTCTCATAAAGTCTGCATCTCTGACCTGATACTTCAGACTCTGTGTTTTTAAAGCAAACCGTCTTGTTCAAACACAGAGGGCAGGAGGGAGAAGTCGAACGGCACAAACTTGACACCGGCTCCGTGGTAAAACTTGTTTTGGAACTCCACCCTGAAATCAAGTTAAAGATGATCAATAGATTGAAAAGATAAATCTAGCTATATTGTCATTTTTATCAACAAATACAACAAAAATAACCAAACACTCGGCAACTTTATCATTAAAGGGGCTACATGTAATGTAACTTCTCATATATATATATTTTTAAATTACCTAAAATTATTATTAGTGTGTTTACAATGAAGAAATCTGAAGTTATGCCTAAGATGCCAGTGCCAGAACTGAATCTATTCAGCCCGAAGGTTTGGCACATTTATGTGGCCACTAGGGGGGGTAGTGAGTCACTCTGCCAGTCTACTCTAGTGAGGAAACTACCACCAAAGCACCAGAAGCATCCATCAGAACTGCTAAGAAACAACTTTAATAATCAAAGACAGTGACAAACTGATAAAAGCTGACAAAAGTTTTAACAAAGAATGGAGTTTGAAAGTTTGATGCTGAAATCACAGTGTGTCTTTGAGACTGGGGAATTTGATTATGAAGCTTATGAACAGATGTGTTAAAAGTATTGACATTCTACTCAAGTAGAAGTATCAACTCAAGCTTTTTACTCACATAAAAGTGTAAAACTACTGGTTTCAAAACTACTTAAAGTATGACAGTAAATGTAAGAAGGAAAAAAGTCATTAGGACAAAATTTAGGCTGTGCCACAAGGTCCTATAGTGCACTCCCCCACCTCCCAAAAACATGTTCCTAAAAGCCATGACTATAATGTTATGTTAAAATGCTAATGTTGAAACATACTTGTGTACTATATATGGGTCCTACTGAGTATTAACATGCATTTTATGGAGCAGAGGATATGAGGACTAGTTGAATATAAGTATTGGAATGGTGCAAAAAGTCAGATGGGATGGATCACGTACAAACCAATAGGGTGTCAGAACGGTATATGTTTATACTTCTCATCCATCTTTATTTTATTATTTGAATGACGACTAGCTGGAATGAAAACAAGCCAAACTGAAAGAGGAGTGACAAGGCTATTTTTAAAATGTAAGAAGTAGGAGTAAAAAGTTAGCTGAAAAATAATTACTGCAGTAAAGTATAGATAACCAAAATTTCTATAAGGTAATGAAGTATTTGTACTTTGTTACTTGACACCACTGGTTATGAAGTGCATGTATATAATTATTATGTGATGTTATTATCTTTGTTCAATTGGCTTTTTTTTTTTCATCTACAGTTCAAACTAAACTGTGCCAGTTCTGACATTGTTTGAATGATTCCAAACAGATCTTTAGTACAGCTACGCAAATTCTACAGAAAACAGAGGTGATTTGTGGTTTTACTGTGACTGTTTTGTGTCTAAAAACAGACCTATAATTTAATCTACCCTTTAAGTACATTTACATTTCACATTTATGCATTTGACAGATGCTTTTTTCCAAAGCGACTTACAAAGGGAAGAACAACAGTTAAGTTCTTTCTCTCTCTTTCACTCTTTCTCTCCATCTCAAAAATTACAACCACAATAACATACAAAATAAAATAAAATACAAGAATAGATTAAGGATATAAAAACAGCTATAAAAATTGGAATATAAAAAACAGCAAAACATTAACCTATAAAACCAGTAAAAACCAATACTAAAATACAGAACAGAACAGTAGAATAAAAGAGTAATGCATTCAGTAAGCGCAGATGCAGCCTAATACACATGTAATTTCCATACATATACATTTCTCAGTCTCTGTATCATACAAAATATATAAGCATCATTAAAATTTTTTTTAAAAATATTAAAGTTCTATGTGACGAGCAGAACGGCCAACAAATAAATGACGAAAACTTCACAGAAACTTGGTAACAATATACCACCAGGTTACTTCAGAAAACATAAAGACAGTCGACCCAATAGACTAGATCTACTGAATGCAAATTGAGGTCACACTAAATAAAGCCCTGTGCCTGTAGAAGCCATTTACTTCTGATTTGTGTGTGTGGTTAATACTTTGCATATACTTCCTGTATGTCCTGGCTGCATAAAGAGACTAAAAAAATATATGTACATTATGTAGAATAAATGTATAACAAAGGTGGCAGAAGGTTTTCCCACAGTACTGTGTTATTAACCTCCCGGAGCGGTCCTAAAACTATTGAAAAACATGAATGTTAAGTGGTTTTGGGGCTAAAACATTAGGTTCATTCATTAATCAGATGATACTTATGTCATTTGGTTTTAATTGTCAGATATCTAACTTTTGCCTGACTAAAAATATAATTGACAATCAATAATCATTTTGACAAATGAAAAAGAATCTACAGTTACAAAAATAATGGCTAGTGGCTGCCTGTTTGTTTTTCATATCAGCTACAAAATGAGCACAGAAGAAGAAAACATATTAAAAGATGGAAAGATGGGCAGCCACATTTTACATTTTAGATTTATTGCAGAAAAATACAATTATATTAACTGTTTAGAAAGAATAAGGACACATTTTCTATACACCTCCAACCACCATGTGACACTTCTGTTAAAGAAACTGGCAGTTTTTAAAAACAGTTCAGGGTAAAGCTCAACAGCTGATGCCAGTTCCAGAGACCATGCTAAATCTACTGATAATGTGCTTATTACGCTTCAAACAAATGCAATCGTATTTGGTTTGAAATGATTGTAAGTAAGTCATTTCATGTACAATATACAGCACTGGTAGATATTAACCCTTTCATGCATGAATTATGAGAACCTTAATCAAGATGTTTTTTTCCTGAATATTTTTATTCCTCTTTGGGAATGAAAAAAAACCCAAAAAACAATGTGATAAAGTTTTTTAAGAACCTATTTCCAGTTACAAAACCATGTGTTTAATATTACAAGCAAACAAACGTGTATTTCCTGATATATGATGTGAAAAGTATGAAATACAAATAAATGTAATTCTGCTAATCTGATGTGTTTTAACATTTTAACCTACCTGCATGGAGATAATATGCAAAAAAAAAAAAAAAATTTTTTTTTTTTTTTTTTTTACACTCACGCATGTGACTGCAGAACAGGTTTATCTAGAACACCAAAGTTACAGTAGTGGTATGAATTACAGTGTTTTGGATGATGCATAAGGCTCCACTCTGTTGGTTGATACAGAACTAAAACAATAAAATCCATAAATATACAAGAGAACACCCTTGAACAGCTGTCCACTAGAGTGATCTCTATGCATGAAAGGGTCTGTCTAAAGTTATCTGATGTAGCAACATCAACTGTAAATGCAGTAGCAGCCTTCCTGTAGCTTTTGAATAGGTCAAATAATAACTTCAAGCTCTAATTGCCATATAAGTATAAGTACAGTCATCCCTTATACACAGCATGGATCATTATATTTTATGTCTTACAGATTTCATAGTATAGTAGAACACCTATCATAAATTTTGGACTGAAATGTTATGACAGTGCTCAAAACACTTTTTCTTTAATTTGTCACACATCTGTATATATATACTCTCTCTATATAAACACATAGCTGAATGGTCATGCATCAATGTAGACTCACCAGTGGAGGCGGAGAGCATGTAGAAACGCAGATAACCCTTCCATGACCAGTAGGATGGACACTGTGAGTGTGGCAAAGAGTGCAAACACAGGAACCAAGAACACGACACCCATTCTCTCAGTGATGTTGAAACCCAAACGCATCACCATGGCCCACAGCACCTCTGACAACTCTGAAACCCAAGTACACAGTATCTAAATAAAAAAAAAACAACCACTAATAATCACACATGGATGGGACTGCTGACACAGACTGCACTTACGGGCGTGAGCCAAGCTGAGAGCCCAGAGTCGCAAATATGATGCAGTGTTAGAAATGCAGCCGAGACAGTATTCGATGGTGTGAATGGCCTGGTGAAGGACCACATCCGCCAAGTCAAACTGAAAAACACACAATAAACATCTCATCTACATCTCACACATAAGTGAAAACATCATTTATGGTTTTGGATTCCGTGTTTCATATTTATAACAAACACAAGTATTGGTATTCACTAGAGCTGTGGATATTAGTATCCTGTTAATGGTTGGATTTTATCATATACACAACATTTTTATTTAAACATTACGTATGCATATGTAAAAATGGGCTCACACTCATTTTGTCAAACACATTTCAGCCAATGCATGTTATCTACAAACACCCAAAGCCACACAATGGCATATTCATCTTTATTATTATTATTAATAATAATAATAATAATTTATTCATATAACGCCAAAATATAACAAAAGTTATCTCATGGCACTTTACATATAGAGGTGATCAAAACTAGACTCTCAAGCCAATTTACAGAACCCAACAGAATCCTCCAGGAGCAAACACTTGTGACTGTGGCGAGGTAAGACTTTCTAAAACATCCTATCAAAAAAACCTTAAAGATACATTTATGAAGAGAAAGGTTTACACACTGATCAGAGAGAGGTAAATAAATCAACTGACAAAGAATGGATGATTACTGAGTGTGTATTCTTTATATGATTACCAGTAAGATAATGTCATTTTAAAGTATTCTACCTGGAGTCTAATTCTGTTGCCTCTTTTACAAATCATTAATCCCGCCCACAGAACTATCTAATTAGTTTCGCATCACAGTTAATAGCCCATCGATAGTGAAGGTCACTGTGCTAGAGGCGGGGGGGGGGCTTCTAGTTTCTTCTTCATAAATAATTTGTGAACATAAAAATATAGTCTGTATTCTTGAAGACTGGAGTAGCTCCAGTGAGGGAGCAGAAATGATCCCTCCGTTTTAATATGAAAAAAGACAATAAATACTGCTGAAAAATAAGAGTTTTCTCTTCATTTGGACTATCACTGCACATTTTATGATGTGGTTGAAGATGTTCACTTTTACTGCAAACTGGTGGTCATCAGTCTTCTTAATTACGAATAATTCATTGTAAATTCACCCAGATTATGCACTACACGGCCAAAAAAATGTTGCACATGTAATATTCGACTGCACTATCTTTGGTTTTGATTACAGGAGACGTTCACCGTCACAGTTTTTTTTTTTTGCCACGTGATGCTTATGTAGTGTCACAATAAGGTTCATAGTATTTTTTCATCCATAGTTGCGTTAATTTCTGATTATTGATGATGTAGAATCAGTATCCAGTCTTCATCACATCTAGGAATTAGAGTCTGGACTTTCTGTTGTTTAATCCATGTGTGGAAATGATGTCTGATTCTCCCTGAACCATTCTGTCAC
>JAQQZY010000005.1:9855261-9875227 GCA_030068375.1 Ostorhinchus rueppellii
AACATTGCGGTAAATGGAGCATAAAAGTTTGATCGTCAATATTTCAGGTGATTACTAATGGATGTTCATGAACTTAAGGGTATGGTCTCCTATGACACCACCAAGGTTGATCCGGATTGGAGCCAGATTCCGGATTTTATCATGATTTTTTTTGTTAAACATCGGGATCACCCGGCAAATCGTCATGGTTTGGAATACAATTTGCAAGAGCCACTACTACTGTAATCAGATTACAGGTATTGTCTATAAATGATACATTTGATTCAACGACAGGGCATATTTAACATTAAAAAAGTATGACTGTTGGATGGGAGTCACAATAAGCTTGGCGGAGTGTATATGTATTTAACCTTTTCATGCACGAGTTATGACAACCTTAAGATTTTTTTCCCAAGTGTTTTTATTCCTGTTTCGCAAAGCTGGACACCACACATTTAATTTTTGAAGCAAAGAAAGATGTATTTACTGACTGTAAAATACCAACATGTTATTGCTGCTGTTATGCTGCTGTTTTCTTATATTTTAATACAGTCTAATAGTCCTTACTCAGTTGGACAAAATATGCAAAAAAAAAAAAAAAAAAAAAAAACTTTTTGTTGTTAATTACAGTCGAATAACAATAATAAGCAATTGAATTACACTCAAACATGTTAGATCAGGTTTATCAAGAACAGCACAGTTACAGTAATGTTATAAATTCCAGTGTATGTGTTGGCCGATATGAAACTAAAACAACCAAACCCATGAATATACAAGAGAACAGCTGTAGAATAACTGTCCACTGTAGTGACCAGTATGCATGAAAGGGTTAAATGCACTTACGCTCTATTAAAATACATGACAAAGCTTTAAATGGATCAATATGTAATGGCTGGTTAATAGTTGCACACAGGCTCTGGCAGTTTTGCTCCTATGTTATTAAAGAAGCTGTAGTTGGTAAGTATGACGTAACATACTTTAGGGCAGTGTTTCTCAAACTGTGGGGTGGGCTACCCAGGGGGGCTACGAAGGCTTGCCGGGGGGGCATGGGATATTTCCTGGTGTTTTGGGTTTTTTTTTTGGTTTTTTTTTCAGGTTAGAACATGTAGCAGGTGGAACTGTTTTAGTGTTGGAGCACCTGGACTCATTTAAGAGACGCACAACAAACAAATCTATGCTGTGGTGATCTGTCACTAGACAAGACACAGAGTGTAGGTTTGGAGAATCGACAAGGATCTGACTGGAAAAGACAAATGTGCAATGTTTCTGTTTTGTACAGTTTGCACTTATGTTCTGAGATATAAAATGTAAAAACTCATTGCAGCCACTGATATTGTTAAAATGTTTATCTTTGTTCCCATAATTACCGTAGTTTGTTTTGCTAAAAAAAAAAAAAAAAGTAGTTTTATTATCATAGTTGTGAGATAATTGCACATTTCCTGTTTTATTTGGAAAAATCTTGTCTCAGGGAGCAGTCTGGTTGAGTTTATTTGTATTATTCATATAAAATCTGAGTTATTTTTAATTTGAACAAAACATTTTTGAAAGAAAAGTAAAAGTATTCTTACAATATTGATGTTTCTCTCAATAAAAGTTATAATTGCACCACTATTATGGTGTTGTTAGATTTGAGGGGGACCTGGAGGTTTTTCATCCTCCAAAGCGCGTCAGAAAAAGATGAGAACCACTGCTTTAGGGGAACACCGACGCTCCGAGTTTGCCTGGGATTGTGTCACCAGGTTTTCATGAGCTGCCTTTTAGAAGCACAGCAGGATCTTCATGATGCAAAGGAACTCTTGTTGAACCTGGTTTGAGCTTCTGCGTCAGGTGCCTTGAACATCTATGGTCCACACTTGGATTCAGGGATGATGGCAGACCTCCTGTAAACGCCTGTAGATTTCCACCTGGTAATGATTCCAGTGAAAATACACACAGTTTTAAGCTTCTGAAGTGTCTCTGCTCATGCATAGTTTAACTGTGCCTTTACCTGTTCAGGATATGTTGACCTGACCTATATTTCCTCAGATGAACTAAAGTAGGGCTACCTTAACCTCCTGAGACACAAGAAAATAAAGGTTTTGGATTTTTTCACATTAAATAATTACCTTGAGTAGAAACAACAGGGCGCAGCAGTTTTTTTTTTTTCTTTTTTTTCCAGATTTACAGAGGACAAAAATGCCTAGCTGGGTCTCTGTGCATATTTAGAAACAACCAAATAGGATGAAAGTGTGTTTGAAATTTGTAATGATTATGTTGTTTTATTTTGTGACTATAATTAGATTTGATTCAGTATCATCATCAGTAAATTTAACTGAACAGTTTACTCAGGGTGAGCGTCGTCTTTCTGTGATAATTACTGCACGACTGAGAATTAAGAACCTTTATTTATTTATTTGTCATGAAACCCAAACTGAAAGTGACATGTAGCAAAATTACATCTGTGTTTAATCCATCACCAGGAACAATGAGCAGCACAGGAGCCCATCGACCTACAGTTTCAAACAAATGACAAACATTTTCCTCCAAAGAAAATGGCAGTGGTGGGATTTGAATCTTTTACCTTTTGGACCATGGAGTGTTCAAAGACTGAAAGATTTTTTAATTTTTATTTATTTATTTATTTTTGTCAATTCACTAGATACACAGGACATACAGAGAATTGAGATACAGTTTCTCTGACTTTGCTATTAAATGCAATACAATTAAATAAAATAGATAAATGTTTTTACACTTTTTTGTGCAAAAGTTGTTTTTTTTACTCATTTACACTCTGTTTCATTCTTTTTTTTCGTGCTTGTTTATTAGAGCATACTTTTTAAAAAAAAAAAGTTAAATTGCCTTTTACGTACTTGGTGAATAAAGGTGATTCTGATTCTAAATATAGAAAAAGAAAAATAAGTGTTATTAAAGATAAATTATAAAGTGTAACAGAATATAAAAGATATAAATAAAACCTGTTTATAATAGAGGCGGCAGTGAAATACAATAACTGTTTGAGGTTTCTAATAACAAAACAGCAGCAGATATGACAAAAACAGCAAAAAATATGAACTGTTTCGTATTTTTCTTTTTTTTTTTTTTTTTTTGGATTGAATTTTTATATAGCACAAATGCATGTTTATAAAATTTAAAAAACAACATATTTATGTATCTCCACTCCAATGGAGTCCCAACCCTGATGCACCCTCTACTCCAACAAAAACATGCAAACATGCACATTCAAAATGAATACAATAAAATAAAATGTATGAAAATAAAATACAAAAAAATTACATACATACATACCTATACACATACTGTACACACATACTAAACTTATACATATACACACATACAAATATACATACATACACATACATATACATATACATGCATATCCTAAGTTCCAATGAGAACTTGTTTGTGTCCATCTGTTTAATATATAAGACAGTTTTCCATATTGCATAGATGTATTTTTCTTTTTGGAAGTGTTCCTGACCATGAGCATGAGCCAATAAAAAGGAAATGTCAGTATCAGCAGTATGTGGTCTGCAGGTGGCGCATCCAGACCTGTTATTCCGTGTTTTCCAGCCTGTTTCCACTCAGACTCGAGAGGAAGTGTGCCTTGCTTCACGGCTGCAGGCAGAGATGGCGTCCTGCTCCCGGTGAATAAGCAGAAAAACAGAGGGAGGGGGAAGGATGATGAGAGGCTGCATCACTCCGAGCATCACATGGCAGAAGATGACTTTCTCCGGCGATGATGCCAGGCTTTTGTGGATATTTGCGGATGCGTGTTGTTCTGTTTTCCATGCGTTGTGAAGCTGCGCTGTGAGGAGGAGGCGGCGGTGGGGGTTTGTTGTCTGCCTCAGCTGCTCATCCGACGCAGGGCGGAGAGGGCAGAGGGAGGGACGCGGAGAGGGGCGATGGCCGCCGGGGGAGCAGGATGCGGGGATACGGTGGAGCAGTGCCGGGCCGAGGTGGAGCGCCTGACCCGGGAACTGGCGGAAGCGAACCGGGAGAAGATCCGGGCGGCGGAGTGTGGGCTGGTGGTTCTGGAGGAGAACCAGAGTCTGAAGCAGCAGTACGCGGACCTGGAGGCCGAGCAGGAGGCGCTGAGGCTGGAGCTGGAGCAGCTGCAGGAGGTGGGCTCAGCATGGGTATGACCAGCAGCATCCTCCCAAAAAGTCAAGTGTTAGTTCTGACACCACTGCACAAGTCATTTAGAGTTTGAGTGGCTGCACTTCATGACAAAACATAAAGTCATTTTCAACACACACATTCACTGATACAGACACAAGGCTGCTGCTATAATACAATTTAAAGATGCTTCTAATGAGGTTCCTGAGTCTTGTAATTGACCCCAGAACCCTAAAGGCTGCTTTCGGAGCCCAGGTCCAGGTACTTTAAACTGAGACCAGAGGAGGAGCCAGATGTGGTAAACATCTGGGGCATCCAGCAGACATGGACTCCCATAGGTATCCTGTTTACAGCTATTTAAAGCATGTGCAACATATAATTATGTCCAAACATTTGTGACATAAAGGATTTACTTAATGAAAACGACCTCATTACAACAAACATGCCTATTAAGTGAAACAACCAAATTCCTGTCCATGTTAACAATTATGAAAAATATTCACCTTTTTTCTGATTAACTTATTAACATATTAAGCACCAACAAACATTTGTATCAAACACTGATGATTTGTTGAACCACTGTGCATGCAGAGGTACTAGGGCCTGGTCATCACAGCTGCTGCTTGGTTTTCAATTGAGATCACACCTGCAAGGTTCTAAAATTAAATGTTAGATTGTCAAGCTAAATGACGGCAAACATGCAGCTCATTTATCTCTATGACAATAGTCTGCCAACCCTCTAGTACGTGGTAAATAATCTGAAACAGCCATGGGAGCCTGCTGCTCGTTGTGTACTATTTGCAGTGTATGAACATCTGTATGACATTGAAAAATGAGAGATTACATGGGTTAAGGTGTCCTTGCTAGAGCACCCTCAGTAAGGATTGTCCTTTTGTCTGAGCACTAAATGTTTCATCTACCATTTTGTCAAACCTTCACCATGTAGCACTCACATATATCCAACCCAAGACAAAATCAACATTCAGTAGACTTAAGATTTCTTGATCTTATATCTGCATGGTATTGTATTTCCTCTCAGGCCTCAGGAGTTGATTTACTTAAGCTGAGTCTGATAATCAATCCTAGCCAATGAGCTGTGTCAGGCTCACTTGTGATCAACTCATTTTGGTGATCGATATGCATCAGAGAACAGCATTTTCCAGCATGTAGGGTGATGTATGACTCCGCTCATTCCCCAGTTTGTTAGCTGTAGTACATACTGGAGCTGGACTCCGGTGCTGACCATGCAGTTATGTTCTGAAGGTCAGTGTGTGTGTGTGTGTGTGTGTGTGTGTGTGGGTGTGTGATTTTGAGGAGTCAGTCTTTAGGGCCAGTTCATACATATGATGTGTCAACAATGTGCTATTTTTAACAGACAAGTCAACTACGGACTCTATTATTGACATCACTGGTCTGTAGGAGTACACAGTAGCAGGAGGGGTGGGGTTGGGGGTGCGTCCAATACTGTGACTCTTGGAATCATCCCAGTACAACTGTAGTGCTGCACTGTTGGACACTTTACAACTGTTGGACACTTTAAAACTCAGCTGGAGCTGCTTATAAGTTGAGGTATATTCAGAGATTGAGCTCAAGATTTCAGTCACACGCTGGAATGGACAAAGCCTCCGGGACATCAGGCCTTGGTTTATGGTCTGTTTTTAGTTTGGGAATTTGGCTGGTACCAACTCGGTTTTCAGATAGGAAGTGTCCATATTTGGACAAATGGGTGCACCTGGCAAAGAGCAAATGCCTCTACTATCTTTGCATCATAATTTGTTCATGTCATCTCTTAATTACCAGCAGCTATGGCCAAATATGTTTCAGTTACAACAACTTTGAGCATTGACTTTGTTGGAGCCAAAATACAATTTTGTTCATTTATCTCTATTTTTGGTTTTGACCGTAATTTGATAATTGTTTGATGGGTGTGGCTGTGATGATCACCACACCTGTCATTCATCAGTGTCACAAGGTTACATATACCTGCCATGTAATGGGGGTAGTGTGTGTGAGCAGCCCAAACAATTTTCTGACCGCGAGCGTGAGCCACAGTGTAAATTTAAGTTAGATGTTTTCAATGTTTTTTATGTTAAGTTGACTATTTTATTTATCTTATACAGAATATTGTTTATGATGATTGTGGCCTGTTTTGAACTGATAGACAGAGTAAATGTCAATAAATGGATTGGCATATCCAAACACAAAGAAAACCACCTGGACGTTCATTCAATCATGTGTCAAAAAATACAACAGGTCGAACTCTTACACACCATAGTAGCAGTTACAGGTAAAGCTGCTACAGACTTCTACAATCTAATCCATTCATCACTGAGTCCAAGTGACCATTTGTGTCAAATGTGCAGAAGTTCCCTTTAGGTGTTCCTGACTCTATGCGTTTCTAAGAAATGATAGATATGAGGTCACAGTGACTCTGATCTGTGACCTTTGGCCACCAAAATCTTTTCAGTTTATCTTTTTGCCTAAGTGAAGGCTTGTGCCAATATTCTATTAACCATTAAAGACCAAGCGCTACTTTTATGTCTGTTCCCAACAGAAATTTTCTCTCTAACCTTTCTTAAATTATTTATTGCCATGTATTTATAATATTATCCTCTGTATTTTGCATTTTAATTATAATACTACTACTACTACTACTAATAATAATGGATTATATTTTTATAACACTTTTCTAGACACCCAAAGTGCTTTACATTATTGATCCATTATTCATTCACTCTCACATTCCCACTCTGGTGGTGGTAAACTATATCTGTATCCACAGCTGTCCTGAAGCAGACTGGTGGAAACGTGGCTGTCAGTTCACGCTAAACGGCCCCTCTGACCACCACCAAGCATTTATATGCATTCATACACCAGTGTGAGTGGCACTGGAGGCAAGGAAGGTGAAGTGTTTTGCCCAAGGATACAACAGACTGACTAGGACAGAGCAGGATTCAAACTGCCAACCCTACGATTATTGGACAACCTGCTCTACCACCTGAGCCATGGCCGCCCTTTTATTAGTATTACTATAAATCATGTATGTTCCTGTATTTAATTCATTGATCATGTAGATGCTCACAAAGCTCAGAGTCAAGTTGAGGGTTATTTTATGAAAAACCAAGAAAACAGACCTTTTCAGTCAAATCTATCATTAACTGAACACAAACCATGCATTTCCATCCACTGTCACTGGTCCAACTCCATGGGTTTTACTGATGAATCAATGTTGTAGAAGATGACGGTGTTTCCACGTTCACTACAGAGCCTCTGAACATCCAAATGGGTCGTATCTGATAACCATGAAAAGATGAAAAACTGTATTTTCCATCAGTTATTTCCATGTATTGATAGGATTAGTGGATCAGCAGGTATTAAACAGTTTAGATCAGTAGATGCTTTGATGGATGTTTGGGTCTTTATGGGTTAAAATGTACTGTAGATATCATTGTTTAAATATTATGCGGTTTTATGAGCAGACACTCGCACCTTGTTGATACACTGTGAACCCATCTAAAAATATGATTTAGTTAATGAACAGAAACAGTCATAGTCCACACAACAACATTTCACACTCACCCATCTGTTAGACACAATGGTCACACATTAAGGGTTTTCTTTGGTATATTTGTTATTTGTTCCAAGCTGCACAAATGTTAATTTTCACTGTTAAGTTGGGTATACTGTATATGGGGATTGACTCGGTTTTGGAACCAGCCTCATGTGGCCATTCAGTAAACTGCAGTTTTTGACACTCACACATTGGCTTTATTTTGAAACTCACAGGTTTCCTCTTGTGTCCACAACGAGCTTCCTCACCTTAGTAAATTATTAGCATGTCTCTTTAACCTGGAGGCCTGTCAGCTGTTGATTTTCCCCTCAACTTCATAATCTTCTGTTTCCTACCATAATGTATCATATCAGTCATTAATATTCATGTAAACAATCTTTAATCAGACTAATGTGTTGGCTTAATTGGCTAATTAATTAAAAGTCAAGCTGCATTAGTTCTACTCTCAGTCGTTGTGATGTGTCTGTCTCTTGCACTGTCACTGTGTTCCTACACCTCAACAGTTAAAATCATGAGGACAATGTGATTGAATCACAGATAAAACAACACATTGAGCTTCCATTTTAGGATTTTTTAAAGCGTCTGGTCCCACAGTGCTGTGAAACATACAAATGTCAATTGACTTTTTAATAATATACACTCAGGGAAAAAAGAAATGCACCACTCAGTTTTGGGAGTTTTGGGGGGGCAGAATAATTTTATTTTTGAGATCCGCCAGTTTTATATGAACCCTACATCCATTTCTAATCCTCAGGCCAACTTTTTCGGCGTTTACACATTTTCGAGTCCAATAACACAACCAAACAATAGAGCACCCCCCAAACCAAAAGTGACAGGAATTGCATCATACTGTGATTACGGATGGTTCTGGCTGACACTGGCCTGTGGTGTGTCCTAATGGTCTCGGGTGTGGACCTAGTGGCGGGCCAGAACCTGTCACGGAGATGTGCCAGCCGGTTGGCGCGGTCTTGTGCAGCGGTCGTTACAAGGGGGGCGACCAGTACGAGGGCGGTCGTTAGAGGAACCAGTGGCGTGGTATCGCTCAGCAATGGTAGAGGGGTGGACTCCAAACACCCTGGCGACAGCAAGACAACCCCGTCCAGCTTGGAGCATGCCAATAGCTTGATCCCTCTCTGGTTGCGACAATCGTGGCATTGTGAGGAAGTGTGTTTTTGGCTTCATTCTGGTGTCCTTTTATAGAGAAGGCTTGAGCACAGTTAACCAGTGGTAAAACTCAACTCTGAGTTTCAAACATGAGTTTGTGCATGAACAATCCTGAAATGCACTCTTTATTGTCCTCACAATCAGTCAAGTGGAACCAAAAAATCTGTTCACCTGCCTTCAGCCTAATTTGGAATGAAATCATGATGCAAAGCCATTTTTCCCAATGCACCCGTATTTCTTAGGAATTTTCGAAAATTAAAATGGGACATTTCTTTTTTCCTTGAGTGTAGATAAGTTCATGAACTGTCTTTTCACCAAAGCAGCAGGCCATATATTCATTTTTTGTACTATAAAGTCCATCAGTATTTTTTCAGTCTGGCCGTCTTTCCTTACTATTTCCCTCTGTGTTGTGGTAGTAATTTCCCTGAATTGAAAACATAAAATATAATATGTGCCGCCCTTAGCTACAAATCCGAGGCCCAGGTTCTCAACACTGATGTTTATTTCTCTGACAGGAAGACAGACAAACACCAAAGAACAAACGAAATAAACCAGAATCAGTCATACATTCACAACCTTGCACGTTATTAAAATAATAACCAAACAAAATGTAACGTACCACTTTTGCCGGCTTGTGGACTCAGGGTTGCTGTTACAGGCTACAGTTGGTGAACATAACATAATATATACTTGCGGTAACTAATGAGCATAAGGGACAATAAAAAAAAAAACAAAACAAAACTGGCAGTTCATCAAACAGATGTCTTCACATCATAGCCTCATGAGCTCATTCATTAATTTTGCCACACATTGCCATAGGAAGTGACACAAGAAGTACTATGCATTCTGGGAAATCAAGTCTGTCCACTGTATTACGGTATTAACATTAAAATAAATTGCAATACAATTTTAATATTTAATCATATTTATTTCATAAGAATGTGTGCAATATATCATTATATAAAATACAATACTTTATCGTTTTAATTGTACAAAATATGCAAAACTGAGGTACGTAAGGAAAACCATTAAACCTCTATGGCTGCAGCTACGTAATATGACATATATGAGTTCAGGAGAAAAGGTTCACAAAGGACACATTGAAGTACCTATAGTTAATTAAAGGTTCAATGTGGAAGATTTGCACAGGCTTTTGCATTTACCTGAAGTTTATTATTGGGGTCTGTGTTGTCGTTGGAGTCATTAGCTGATTGCATCTTTCGCCTAACAGTATGTGGGTTTGCATACTGTATGCTGCAGCTGTAAAGGAACAGAACAGATGCTGAAAACCTTGAGAATGTGCAGTGATTTTTGCAGAAAATCCAACTCAGGTCCTCCACATAGACAGCAGTGTTTTTTGGTTTGTATCATGGATGTTAGCTTAGTTATAAAGTTACTAATAAACAGTTCATTTTTTTTTTAACCTATTTTTAAATACACTTTTCTTGATTTATTACAGTGGAAAGGTGAAACACATATACACTGTTGAGTATTCATCCTTGTAATGAATCATCATGTCCTTAATGTCCGGTAGTAGAAGAAATGGTGGTGGCGTCCTCTTTGTGCTTTCTATAATTTGTCCAATTTTCCCCCGTGTTTTCAAATTGTGACTCTTGCAGTCTCAGTTTGGGTTTCAGTCTCTCCATGACATAGGTCTCCTCCACAGTGCACGTCCACTGCTCTGTGGTCAGGGGTGTTAGTTTGTACCACAATCTTGTGATGGATTTTTTACTTGCAGATAATATTTTAATTAGGTAATGATCCTGTTTTTGTACTGCCTGACCCGTTATAAGTCCCAAGTACAGTACCTTACAAAATCTGGGTATTTCATATCCTATTTTTTTTTTTTTTTTGGGGGGGGGGGGTCTGCCATATTTTGTCCAAATATGGTTTTATCTTTTGGCAAGTCCAAAATATAAGTGTATGGTCTACATCCATTAGTCCGCATGATCTCCAGAATGATTGTGCTAATAAACAGTTCTAAGCACAAAACAGAGGCTTGCAAAGGGACAGAAAATTTCTGGTAAATTTCCGGAAACTTTCCAGAAACCTTCCATGGGAAGTTAAACTGGGGTATTTTGGAAATATTCCAACTTGGAAACTTTCTATGGGAATTATTGGAAATTTATGGGAATTGACTGGAAATTGTGGGTAATTTAAACAAACTGTATCATATATAAACATAAATGTAAATATTTTTGTTTTGTCATAAGCAAACATCCATATAAAATAATACAATTAAAAAACATAACATTTCAACAGATTTGAGTTGAACTTCAGTTTTAATTCTTGAAAAATGAACAATCAATTATTTTAATGAACAACTAAACAGTAATATCATTGTAGATCAAATATATTTAGCCCATAATATTGTAAAAAAAAAACAAAAACAAAAAAAAAAACTTACTTGACTATATAATCCACAGGCTCAACTGTGTGGCTTCAATAGTCTGGTGCTTTGGGCTCTAAAGTGTGGCCTCCAGGATTTAAGCAATCATCTGTGCATGTGATGGAGGAGTGCACAGTGCATGCAGGGGGCGTGGCCTCAATATCCTGCAGTAAGCAGTGCTGTGTGCATGTGACTGAGGACTGTACTTAAATGAAATCTGGTTGTTTTAGCCAAGATTATACTACAGTATATTTTCCCCAACTATATTTAGGTTCTCTGTAGAGGGCCAACCTTCAATTTTGTACATTTCTTTTTAATTCCCATAAATTCCTGTTAATTACCATGGAAAGTTTCCAACTTTGAAAATTCCAGGAATTTTGCACCCCTAACAAAACATAATTCAACCCAAACGTCACATTGCCCAAAAGGCCATGTGAGTCTTCCATATTGCACCTTTAATATTTTTCACGGTTCATCATTAACACTCTTAGTTGCAGAGGTGAAGTTCACAGTGCTTCTTAAAGGACCCCCTCTGTCCACTCCCTTACACGAGCTGCATTCATCTGCACACACATCATCTTCATCAATTCTCCATTCCTGCCCTCACTAACTCAATACCTCTCATTTCATCTCATGGCAGTTCATTGGACTGCTATCGATCCACTCTGTTCAGGAGCATGCTGCCATGGGAAAATGGTTACACCAGTAAGACGGCTAATGCCTCACTAAATTAAGTTATTTGCAGTTTCAAAGAAAGTCTAATTCCACTGCTATTGAAGAGTCAGAGCTGACTGTTCGGTCCTAAATGACATTAGGTTGGTTCCCACCTGTTTTCCATCAAAGAGAAAGAACTGAAACTAACCCTTACAAATAGTATGAAGTCTCTCCTAGCAAGACCTTTAACGGTAAAAATATTAGTGTTATTGGATATTGGCTGGACACTTCTTTAAGTGGTGGACAACTTCTTTTTTTTTATGGCCAGCATTTTAGCAGATACAAATGTTAGCATGTTCTTTTGTTGGAAGCTCCAAAAATAAATCAATAAATCAGTCTCATTTTTATAGATTTAATTTGATCTGATCACAAACAAAGCATTACTTAGTACTAAGGACCCACACCAGGGAGGAAATGGGTCCCAACATTCCAGTGCACATCACTTTTAATGTCCCTGTAAACTGATCCTGAACTGTGGGCTAGGTGGGTTGGGTCACCAAAAAACCGGACTGGTGTTATCTGACTCGAAGTCAAGCTGATGGGATACCCCAACTCTATGTAAAGCCCATACTGACAGTGTGTTTACATCTTATCTCCTGTGATTGACAATCCTATGTGGGGATGTGTGTTTAAAAATATGTCTAAGGCAAAAACCTAAGTCCTGTGTTCATAAATCTGCCAGATTAGTATGCTGACCAAAATGTTACAACCAACTCATGCTACCAAGCATACATACCAAAAACTTACTAAGTGAAACAAAGGAATCCTACCTTAAAACATTAACTACTAATTAATAATAAGATTAAACTTAATATTTCAACTGTCTAAATGAAAATAATATTTTATAAACAGGTTGACAGCCTTGAACCTTTGCTTTTATTGATATGCTGAATTTCAGCGTTCATGATGCTGTATGGAGGAAAAATTAACTCCCTTATTTAAAGTGTATGGGTATAATTAAGGAAGTGGCCACTTGATGTGACAAGAAGGTGAATGCCATCTATGTTGGTCTGCTGTATACAGAGCTGAAGTACACTTTCTAATTGAAGGGCAAGGCCATCTGAAAATGAACATCGGGGTCACTTTTTTTCCCTAAAACAATATTTTTGGTTACTCAGCATGAAAGACATGTATCTCTAGTTTCCAACACGTTTTTTTTTAATTTTTTTTAATTTGTACCTGAATTACTACTGGATATATAAGCAAATATATGAGAATACAGTGTAAATGAACAGTAAAGGTTGTAAATGAATGTATACAGCATAGATTTAGAATGTAAATAGCGATGTGTAAGTAAATATGTACCAAATATATGGCTGTGTCTAATCTTATATTTCATAATAATCAAATACTGTAATGACTCTGAATGTTATTTATCGTTATAAAAAACAGTAGAAAGATGTGTATTTAATATTGTAATGAAACAGTTGCCAAAGACTGGTAGTTTTATCAGTACCTTAATAAAATCTTGGATTAATATTTTGTTGCATCCCACTGAACAAACACCTCAGCCTGTTACTTTTTTGGATTCTCACTCAGTTGCCATGAAACAATGTCTTTTAAAACCAAAATAAAAATGATATCTGTTTCATTTTTTAATATAATGTACTATCATATATTAGGAAAAGTGTGGTATACTAAATATTTGCACTTTCCTTGAGTAACAGCACTTTTTGGTATTTTTTCCAAATCTTTATTAACTGCTGTATATTTTTCTTCACTCCATTACTTTATCAATTATGGTAAATTCATGTTTTTATTAGATATTTAGTTATTATTCCTTAATGGCATGCTAAAGTACTTGCTTAGACCTACAACTGGAAATATTATGGTTGTTTCTAAATTAATTTTTAAAAACAGATATGCTGCAGTGCTTTCTCACTGTATTATTCACTTGGCCAGACTCGGTACCCAACGCAAACCTGTTTCAGAAAAATATTACATGGAAGTCAATGGTAAGACACAAGTTATTTTACGATCCTGCTTAATTATGTCTTAATTTACATGTGATGTTTGTCAATTAAAAAAGATAATTTTACAAGTTTAGACAGTTTCAGTTTGTGGTAAAAGTGTTAAAGCATCAGGCTGTGAAAATATGTAACTATGACGACTACACCAGAAACTCAGAGAGGTAACATCATCATAACCTTGTCTCTCCACAATCTGTTCAGAGCTGTTGAACATGTTTTTGGAGCTCCAATTTGACCACTTAGACAGAAACAAGCCACATTTTTGCACATTCATTAAATAAATCAGTTACCAGCACAGACAGGGTAGTGACCAGTCTACAGTACATATTACTGCATATAAGTCGTGTTTGTACGGTGGCCGAGACCCGCCATCGCTGCAAATGAAAGAAACGATACAAAAAAAACTCGTGTAAGAGGAGAAGAAGAGGAGACAGCAGAAGAATGAAGTAAGTGAAAGTTTTGGTGTTTAATACATGGACGTGTGGTATTATTATAGATCCATGGTTTAATTTCGCTTCGTGTACTTTTCAATTTGTTATTTGGTACGGCCATGTAGCCCCTGGTTTCACATGAAGTTGAACTGCAGGATACCGGTGTGTTGTTAGCTTCGGATAACGGAAACCTGTGTCCAAAGACTACTCACGAGAGGAGAATAGTTGGGTTACTTTACTCATAGTCATAGACCATACGTCCATGCATTAAACACCAAAACTTTCACCTACTTCATTCTTCTGCTGTCTCCTCTTCTTCTCCTCTCACAAGAGTAAACACTGGTGCACCGTCAAAAACAGTCCTCGGTGACTCACTTCCGTTGTGACTTTTTATTGCATCATTTCCTTTTTTATTTGCAGCGGTTTTTATATTGGTATCGTTTCCTTTTTTGTTTGCAGCGTTTTTTTTTTTTTAATTATTTGCATCGTTTCTTTAATTTGCAGCGATGGCAGGTCTTGGCCACCATATGTTTTAATTTACATTTAGTAAAAAAAATAGATTTCCTCTAAGATCCATGGGAAGATTTGAAGCATAAACCTCAGCAATTCAGTTTTAAAAACCAGGTGATTTTTAAGGACATCTTCTTGAATAAAAATATGAGACAAAAAAAATGTGTACTGATATTTCAGTGTGAACTCTGTATGAACTGCACAAACAGAGCAGATACATCAGCTGTTTGTGTCTGAGCACAAAATGAATAAAATGAGACTGAGCGCATATCTTAAAGTTATATAAACCTTATAAATGATTCACTGTAGCATACTTTCAGCACTGGTGTGAACTCCATGAACTGTGGTTGACTGAGACCTTACTGTTTCATGGACAACCCCAGACCCCTGCACAACAGAAGCTTCTATCTGTGTGACTCTACATTTATCTCCACCTCAAACAGATGAGTCTGTGACCAAGTTATAATAGCTATGTGCCTGTAGCAATGTTGTACTTTTGTAAGTTTTAACCCTTTCATGCATAGTGGTCACTGCAGTGGACAGCTGTTCAAAGCCGTTCTCTTTGCTGTTTTAGTTCCATATCAGCCAACACAGTGGACACTTATGCATCATCCCATACACTGTAATTCAAACCATTACTGTAACTGTACTGTTCTTGATAAAATTGATCTTCAGTAACATGATTTAGGGTTAATAAACAAGCAAAACAGTTTTTTTTGTTTTTGTTTTGGCATATTATTTCCAGGAAGTGAATAACTACTATTAGAGTATGTTAAAATGTGGGAAACCATCTGATTAGCAGCATTAAAAATGTTTTTATTGCATAGTTTTTCATATCACTTTCTGATTTGGTTTTAAATACATGTTTCTTTGGTTCAAAAATTAAATGCATGACATCTGGCTGAGTGCACAAAAAAAACAAACTTGATTGCATTGGTTTTTTTTTTTGGTTTTTTTTTCATGCCTAAACAGGAATAAAAACACTCAGGAACTATATCTTGACTAAGGTTCTCATAATTCATGCATGAAATGGTTAAGAAATATATAAAAACTTTCTATATTATTAAATGTGTTAAAGAAAATGTGCAAATTATGCAGTAAGACGTGAAATAGTGATGGGAAGTTCGACTTTTTTCTGAGAGCTTTCCAAAATAACTTTCCAAAAATTAATGGTTTGTGTCACGTAACTTTCCATAACTTTTGTTATGGAAAATATTAGTTATGGTAAAATAAAGGCCTACAAAAAATTATAACTTAAGAGCCATTCAGGAGTCAAAAGAGCCGACTCTTCTTTGGGAGCTCAGCCAAAAGAGCCAGCTCTCGAAAAAGAGCCAAACTTCCCATCACTATAAAAACATACTGTGGAAGGAGGAGCTTGAAAATATTTAAAACTATCTTTAAAACTCTGAGACCGTTTACCATCCTTACATAATATTTACCACATATTAACACATTTAAGATCACACATCTATCAAAGCCCAGTGATTTACAATATTTAAAGTATGTGCCTAAAAATGACAGCGAGGATGAAGTTCCACAAAACCTATAAATAAAAAGAAAAGTTAATTTTTGCTTTTCACCAGTGTCATTCCCACATATTCCACTTCTCTCCCACCTGACATCCGAAACATGGACTCACTCACCACCTTCAAAAAACACCTTAAAACTCACCTGTTCAGACTGGCTTATACCTGACTCCTTTTCTGCTGCATTTTATTTGTATTCCTCTTTTACTTTATCCTTGTTTTTAAACTGTTGTACGGCGACCTTGAGTGCCTTGAAAGGCGCCTTATAAATAAATGTATTATTATTATTATTATTACTAAACCCTGCATGAATTCTATATTAGATTTTGTTCATCTGAGTCCCTACCCCTTCTGATTTGTGTGATTAAGTTGCACCAGTATCTGAGAAGCCTCTGTTTGAGCGCCTCCTGACTGTCAGTCTCTTACTGTCAGCGCTCTATTTACAAAATCATAACATAATACCATAAGGATAAATATCAGCTGTCACAGGTGTTTTGTCTTGATACATATTGAGTGTTTTAGAGCAGATTTTGCCTTCCATTTGAAGACACTGAAGTAGTTTTGAAGCTAAGCCTCATTCATCAGTATCTTTATCTTTAACAGGCATTAAAATATATGGAGCACTGAATTATGTTAGGGTTAAAGCTTCGGTCAATACAGGTCCTGACAGAACTAAATCCTGTATTTTTTTCCTGAACTAATAGTTTAAAATTGTGCGTTGCTGATGTCTGATCACAGCCAGAGGTGTTGCAGGTCTTTTCCTCCACAGAGAGTGGTGTGGAAGGGGTGAGTGAGAGGGGAGTGACGAGAGGGGCGGTGATGAAAAATGCAGTGAGTGCATCACATGCCGCCGTCAAAGCTAAAAACGGAACAGAGCCAGGCGACCCCCAGGGAGGCTCCATTATTCCTTCATGACGTCACACAGCCAATAGGACGCCTCCTGCTGAAGTTGACACTGGACACTAACATCCAGTGAGCTTTCACCGAGGTTTAGGATAAAGTGGGCGGATAATTGAGCCTCTGTCAATATGGGAAAAGAAAATCATGAAGGCAGCGAAAAAGAGCTATTGCTTTGTAATTGTTAATCAAGGAGAGGCTCATAGATGAGGTGGAACACGTGGTTGTGATGTGGATGTGATGGTGCTCTATATTTGCACCACATGCTTTGTCTGGTCTCTACTGCTGTGTTCAGACGCTTAAGTGCAGACTGCATGTCTGAAAGATGCATGTCTGCAGATGTATGTGTATGTGCACATACACTGGGAGGACGTGCTACATTATTCATTAAGCATGAGGTTATGATGTTTTCATGAGGCATCTTGAAGACTCCATTTTTCATTGTCTGCAACTGCTGAGACGGGAAAAGAAGCTTTAAGTTGCTTTAACCTTCGACTGCAATGGACATGTCATATATGCAAAAGTGATTATGTAATATTAAACTTCCATTATGAGCAATGAGAGCCACAATGCTGAAATTTAGTAGTGATGCAATTAATGTCCATATTATTATCTATTCTATTAACCCTTTCATGCATAGTGGTCGCAGCAGTGGACAGATGTTCAAAGCTGTTCTCCATTCATATTCATTGTTGTTTTAGTTCCATATCAGCCAACACAGTGGACGCTTATGCACCATCCCATACACTGCAAATCATAGCATCACTGTAACTTTGCTGTTCTTGCTAAACCTGATCTGCAGTGACGTGTTTGAGTATTAAAAAAAAATCCTTATTAAATTACACTAAATGTAATTTAATTTGGTTCACTCAACTTTTTTTTTTATGTATGACCTATTGAAGAAAATTTTTTTTAAGTTGATTCAATGTTTTATTTTTTACAGTGTAGAGATGAATGGATGCATCTGAAAAGAAAAGATGAGCAAACCCGAGATCAGGGGTGTCAAACATGCGGCCCAAATCTGGCCCGCCAAAGAGTCCAGTTTGGCCCTTGTGACGACTTTGCGGAATTCTAGAATTAAACTAAGATATTAATAATCATTCCAGTTCAGGGGCCACATACAGACAAATTCAATTTCAAGTGGGTCAAACTGGTAAAATACTGTCAAAATATCCAATAAATACTCACAACTCTGTAAACACTTTCATGTATTTACCCCAAAACAAAGTATAATTTTGCAAAATGTGAATAATCTGAAGAAATGTGAACAACCTGAAATGTCTTAAGAGAAGTGTAATTTTAACAATATTATTATGTTATTAAATGTTTTGTGTATTTGTAGATCCACTGTGTCTGTAAGTTATAAAGTATGTGTAAATGATAAACTGAAGCATAATATTGTTAAAATTACACTTATTTTTTCAGTTTGTCCATATTATTCGTATTGTTTTAAAGCATAGTTTGTAGATGTAAACATTTTCATAACATAATTGTACTTTTTTCGATCTAAAACACAGAGAAATGTTTGGAGTTGAGATTATTTATGTATTATTATACTATTGTTTCACTGGTCTGGCCCACTGCAGATCAAATTTGGCTGAATGTGACCCCAGAACTAAAATGAGTTTGACACCCCTGGCCTAGATGGAAATTCTGTATGCATACATATTTCATTTACATGTGGACTTCTCATATCTGAATATTTCAGTGGTGTTTTGTTGGAGACAGAAGTGGAGTAAAATGGAAGGGCGGGGCTCTGTGACCAATGAGATGAGGTGAAATGAAAACAAAGGAGCTGTGCCAAAATATGTGTGCGAAGCGCCATCAAATGCTATTATCAAGCTCTGTGTCCTCCAGCAGAACTGACCCGAATTTGACAGTAGACATTGCTGTGCCCTGTTGAAAACAGCACTGCAGACTCATACAGGGGTGAGGGAGATGGATGGAGTGGTGTGGATATCAGTTCTTTTGTCTTGCTCATCCCATAAGGATTACACAATGTTTCCTGGATATGAGCAGTGTGGAGCAAACAGAGAGAGAGGCTGAAGGAGGATGGATTTGCTTACTCACACACTTGTACTTCATTTGTTCCTCAGAATAACATGACACATCACACTATCCATTATGTCCACTACATCTTTTCCACAGACCACTTTTTACAAATAAAAACAGAATATGTGTTGCAGTTGTCAAAGTAGAATATTGATTCTGTGACATTATTTAACCCATAAAGACTCAGTGTGGCTTTTGTAGCAGTTCCCAAAAACATTTTTCTCTCTATTTAATCTTTCCGAAGTGAATCATCACCATTTATTATAATATTATTCTCTGTATTTTGCATATTTTCAGTAAAAATCAAGTATTTTCCTATATTTAATTTACTAATCATCAGAGATGTATAGGAATGAAGTAGAACCACTTAAGTACTGTACTTAAGTACTAAAATGCAGTATCTGTACTTTTTTTTAGTATTATTTTTTCCTCCTACTTCCACTTTTACTGCACTACATATGTTTGATTGATACTTTTACTGCGATACCTTTTCCATGTGCTGAATCGTTCCTGGTTCCTATTATATAAATGTTCTGATCAGACCAAACCCATAGCCTATCAATGCCAGAACCATAGATGGATCTGTCACCAGGTTTGATGAAGCTGGCTCATCATTGGACGATTCAAGCAGTTTATAAGAAGAGCAC
>JAQQZY010000005.1:9901042-9911365 GCA_030068375.1 Ostorhinchus rueppellii
GCGTTTGTCTGTTTGTCTGTCTGTTAGCAAGATAACTCAAAAAGTTATGGATGGATTTTCATGAAATTTTCACAGATCGCCAGAAATGGGGTATCCAACAGTACAGATGATTAGATTTTGGTGGTGATCAGTATGTTCAGTGCCATCTAGTGGATAAAAGTACAAACACAGCCTTGGTGGAGGTCTGCGCTCCCCGAGTACTTCTCTATTCATTCATTCATTTTCTATACCCGCTTTATCCTCACTAGGGTCACGGGGCTCACATAGAGCCTATCCCAGCTACTTCAGGGCGAAGGCAGAGTACACCACCATATAGAGACGAACAATCAGTCTCACATTCACACCTATGGGCAATTTAGATTAGCCGATTAACCTATCATTGCATGTGGGATTGTGGGAGGAAACCGGAGTACCCGGAGAAAACATGGGGAGAACATGCAAACTTCACACAGAAAGGTCCCACCCGGGAATCGAACATGGGACCTTCTTGCTGTGAGGCACGAGTGCTAACCACTGCACCACCGTGTCTTTAGTGATAGTTTATTAGTTGATAATCTATATGTGTTCTATATTTATATGTCTATACATTTTTTTGTCCACAATATTCAAGCCAAATTGTGTGTCCAAAACAGATTATGCCATATATATAGGTCAATAAAAGAATGACTTTTCAATAGTTTACTCCAACGTTTATTTTCAGCATAGTTGATCATAATATCTAAAAGGTTTTGTTTTACTTGATATAAATTTCTGTTGTGAACCACATTTTGAATGTTTGCATAAAGCTTAAAAGATTGATGTCCATTTCAAGTCCATGCGTTACAGAGCAGTAATTTGACATTTTTCACCTAAGGATTTTATCTCCCCAAGTTTTGTTATGCATAAATGTTGAAGTGCTTATAAATACTTACTCAAATATGTATAATAAATTCATATAAGTGACTGCTTACATGACAGAGACTGTTGAACACTAAATGTGTCCTTGTGTTACTGCTTCATTGGACTCTGATGCTTCTGTTTTGAATCAACACTTTTATATAAAAATCAGCATTTTTCAATACATTCTATGTTATGAGACTGACTGATACTTAACTGAAGTGCTTAGTAAAGTCACTGTGCTTCCATATAAAGCAGTATATGACACATCTGTGATGGTTCAGCGTGTCTTCTGCTGCCTCCTTCAGGTTGAGCGTGAGAAAGTTGCCCTGATGACCAGCCTGCAGGAATCTCAGACCCAGCTCCAGCACACCCAGGGGGCCCTGAACGAGCAGCACGAAAAGGCCCTTCGCCTTAGTCAGAAAGTTACTACCCTGCGCCGCCTACATCGAGGGGCCCACCTGGCCTATGAGGCCCACTGCAGCACCACGTCTCATCTCAACAAAGAAGCTCTGATGGACCTGGACCAGGATGAGGAGGAGGCAGGTGTAAATGAGGAGGATAAGAACG
Source organism: Ostorhinchus rueppellii (assembly GCA_030068375.1). Taxonomy (NCBI): domain Eukaryota; kingdom Metazoa; phylum Chordata; class Actinopteri; order Kurtiformes; family Apogonidae; genus Ostorhinchus; species Ostorhinchus rueppellii. The sequence continues at coordinate 9,902,489 of JAQQZY010000005.1, forward strand.
CAGCTGTAAACAAAAGTCAGGTGTTTTCTTACCAGACACCAGGTCTGGAGATCCTTCAATGCAAGTACCGGGTTGCTGTGACAGAGGTGGTGGAACTCAAAGCAGAGTTGAAGACCTTGAGAGAACGGCTGGCTCAGTGCGGGGAGGGGGCGATGATGGAGAAGCAAAGAGGAGACATTCAACTGAAGAAGCTGGAAGCACAAGTCACTTCACTGGGGAAGAGCTGCCGCGAAGGCCAACGGAAGGTAATGTCACACGGAGATTATGACACTCAGAGATAATGAAAATGATGAAAAACAACCTGGAAATATTCACTCTTATTCTGATCATGTATGAAAGCCCTTAAAAATTACATGAATAATCAGGTTTTTGGCCAAACTGAGTAAAACTTTCACTAAGTTTTGCAAAAGACAGTTCTAGACTAGGCAAAGACATCTATATTTCCATCCATTACAAGATATTTCATCACAAACCAAAACACTGGTAAGGATATAAACATACCACAGTACTGTTTCACCAGCTTCATTATTCTAATACTAATACTACCAGTAATACTAATTCCAATACTATCTAATACAGGATTTCTGTCTCTTCATTGATCCAGATGCAGACGCGCATAATTATTCACTAAATCTGTTTCCATTGCACCTAATCCCTTTTACTCCTAATCAATGCACTCACTTTTACACCTCTGCTAAGTGGAAAACCTTCTTCACACCTTTTTAAGTGCAAATAGAAGATGCAATGAAAAACAGCTGACAAATCTATGGATATATTGCTAGAAAACATACACTTCAGTTCAAATATGTCAGTAGAGCTACTTCACACAATTTTTTCACTTTCTCCTGCTAAAAATAAAACTAAACATAAATGAAAGCTTTTGTCAACTAAAAGATATTTAATGTTGCATCAAGTGAACAATGCAAAAAGTAAAAAAAAAAAAAAATTAAACAAATACACACCAACTGAAGATGTAATCAACTCCAAAAAGCACCTGAACAAAACTGTTTGGCAGTTTAGAAGCATATTACATTCACAAAACAAATTAGAATCTTATCCTGTAATTATAAGAAGAGAGGTATTGTATTGAGGAGATCATAATCTTGTAATTACAAGATACAGAGTTTAATTTGTCATTCTTCAGTGAATACAATGTTCCTCTGTAGGTAGTATGTCTCACATGACATATCTTAATTTGATTTTTAAAATTTTTTTTTTATTTTTATGAGCTGTGCTGAAGTCGTATGATACGAACAAACACCCTGCTCTTGTTTCATTTCATCTCTTCTCTCGTTGTAGATCTCGACTCTGGAGCTGGAGTTGCAGGCAGCTCAGTCATCAGCCAGTGAAAGTCATGGGGCCCTGAACGCAGCTCAGGACGAGCTGGTGACGCTGAGCGAGGAGCTCGCCCAACTCTACCACCACGTCTGTCTGTGCAACAATGAGACGCCCAACCGCGTGATGCTGGACTATTACAGGTCTGGTTTTAGCTCGGAGTTAATGTTCATGATAGTCAGAATGTTTGGATACAATCTGCTGTGCACCACAATACACCTGTTTAACTGAGTCAGTTGGTCCCGATCTATAGATTTAAGCATTTTGATATGGCATTTTGGCATTTTCACTGACCTCCAGGGGTCTCCAGACCACTAGATAAGGCACAAACCCATGAACACTCCAATATTCCTGACAAGTAAAGCTCTAGGCCTATTTTCTGCAACTAAGTGATCAATAAATTCTGATCAATGAAATGTTTTGACAGTGAAATGTTGTATGGAAAATGTATTTCATTGTTTTTAGAGCTTTAGTCCACAAAAAAGTTTTACAGTTAGATTTCTGATGATGATGGACACCAGTGCAATGTTGATACAGAGTTAAACTATAGAACAGTCATACAATTCCATGGTCACAGAATTAAATATAACGTGCTGCATAAATACCCCTCAGCCACAGTGGATGGACAGACGGACAGACAGACAGACGACAAAACAATTACAATACCTCTCTGGCCAGAGTTGGCTGAGGGGTAAAAACTGAGTATTACAAAGTGTTACACTCTCAGCCACAGATAGAGGCTCAGAAATAAAGGTTTTAGTGAATGAGTTAGGAGACCTTCTAAGTAATGTTTTATTTTTAGTGTTTTTAGGTGCTGCCATATGACTTGAATTAAAGACCTGATATCCTTTTAGAATGAGTTGCTAAGGTTCCAATATGAAAGATGTGATCATATGTTGTAGCTGCTACTATTAACAGCTACAAATAAGCATCATTTTATTCTGTTCAATATAGAAATCCCACAAATGTGTATTTTACAGCATATAGAAGGACTTTTCTTTTCTTGTAGGATTTTCACATCTGTCATTTAAAAAATCTAACAAAACACTGTTAAAAATCAATACCTAAGGCTTTGAATGTGCAACCATCCTTTTTAAGATGCACAGTCCTGCTCCCAAATGTGGCAGCTGGTGAGGCTGGAGGCTGTAAGATCATGAATAAGGACATAACAGCCCTGACATTCTATAAATTGTAAATTGTTTTTAGGGTTCTTGACTTCATTCTACATCATATTCCCATTCTTCCTCTGTGATAAAATCAAGTTGATTCTCTTATTTCTTCCAGACAAGGCAGGGGTCTCAGAGGCCTCAGTGCCAGTCTCAAAGCCATGTCTACAGACAACAGCAAAGTCCTCCTCACACCACGCCTCGCCAGGCGGCTGGCCGCTGTCGCCTCTACAACCTCAACCTCCGGGGAGTCACGGAGTCCCTCGGAGTCTCCTTCCAAAGAGCCCTTGTCTGGGGAAGTGACCAGAGAGGACAGGGAGGGGGACAGGGAAAGCCTCCAGGTGCCCTCTGACCCAAGCCTGCCACCCTGCACGCCTCCGACCCGCTCACCCAGCATCAGTGCCTCTTCATCATCATCATCGTCATCATCACCTGCTTTGGAGCCACCCGGAGAGCTGCGTAGGGAGCCGATGAACATCTACAACCTCAATGCCATTATCAGAGACCAGGTAGAATATCTTTATCTCTTCATGCTTTTTTTTCTATTGATGTTTTGACCTTTCCTTTCCAGCAAATATGCATTATGTTACACTGACATCATTTCAGTCGTGGCCTGGTAACTAGATGTGCTTCTCCCTCTAAAAATGTATCTCTACTGAAGGGTTCAGCCAATCACAACCATTTATCTGTTATGGGGCATGTCAGATGTGGTTTGACGATGACATACTGGCCCCTGTGACTGCTGCCTGTTCACTGTTGGCTTTTGTGACCAACTAAATGAAGAAACATACCGCTGTTGCTACCTTTTACTCGAGTTCCCTTCACCTGTTCACCATCTGCTCTCTTAGTGTTGTCTTCATTCAAACAGATTAATGAACGTACATGATTATGATCATCAGTAAAACATTACATCGCTCCACCATAACATAAATATTATAGGCAGATGTGGAGTGTAGCTGTGCACCAATGGGTGGATTAACCAGGTGTTCAGCGTGCAGTAACTGTGTTTACTAACTAACTAGAACTATAACACATGAAAATACACTGGGATAACCACATACTGTCTCATCAGCAGCTCTGTTTCTGAAAGACCCCTAATACCCCCAGTCTCCCCCCACTTGTCTGTGCACGGCATCCACCTCACTCCTGACAGATGCATGACAGTTAAACTCTACTCTGCCCAATTTTTTTCTCTCCAACGAAATGAATCATTATATATGGAATAAAAGTGTAGAAAAGTAACACAAATTAAATTAAATTAATTTATGAAACGAAATTAAATTAAACCATATAAGGGGGGTTTGTCACACAGCCTGACTATAACAAAATGCATTTTGGACCACAAGAAATTGTCCTCAGCTTATTAAAATGAAATTTAAAACAGAAGAAGTGGATATCTTGAATGGTCAACAGAGCTGTTAGTTTGACATCCTTTGGAAGTGTTGCTCTCTGCTCTCCCTCCTTTGTTCTCCTCTGTTCAGTGAGATGGGACACTGTTAAAAAACTAAGCTCTGTCAGTTCTTTCTTATCATGCTTTCTCAGCTGTGCAGTCTCTTCTCTCTCCTCTTCCTCATCCTTTACTCCCTGTCATCTTCCTCACCCCTTTCTCCTGTCCACTAACGGACCTCCAGTATCAATTAGACCACCTTGTATCCTCTTATCTCCTCTTGTCCTCACCTTCTTTCCCCTTCCCTTCTCCCCTGTGCTCCTCCAGGTGAAGCACCTCCAGCGTGCGGTGGACAGGTCTCTCCAGCTGTCCAGACAGAGAGCTGCAGCCAGGGAACTGGCTCCTCTGCTGGATAAGGACAAAGAGAGCTGCATGGAGGAGATCCTGAAGCTCAAGTCTCTGCTCAGCACCAAAAGAGAGCAGATCGCCACTTTGAGATTGGTGCTCAAGGCCAACAAACAGGTGAGGAAGCAGATGTTATTAGCTCAAATAACAAATACACCGTCGCCCATGATGGTGGAGTAATATTGTTTTCAGACACATTCCTCTTTTTATTCCTCTTTCTACAAATCAATGACCTTTAACCAGGTGCAACGACTATGAACTGATTACATCCCAGTCACACTTTATCAAGAATAAATCACATTCTCAAAACCATTTCATGAAAATGTATCCAAATGTTATTTAACCCATAAAGACCCAGTGCTACTTCTGTGTCAGTTTCCAAATGATTTTTCATTTCTCTTTAATTTTTCTTAAGTGATTTATCACCATTTATTATAATATTATCCTCTGTATTTTGCACTTTTTCAGTGAAAATCAGGTATTTTCCTATATTTACTTCGCTGATCATGTACTTTACTTGATATTACATTTGAGGGTTATTATTTCAAAAACAGAGAAAACCTAAGAAAAAGCGTCTTTTTCAGTTAAATCTATCAATAACTGAGCATAAAAATGAGCACCTCCAACAACTGTTTTTTATTGAAATACATGGGTTTTATTAGCAAATTAATGTCGTAGAAGATGACAGTGTTTCCCCGGTAACTACAAAGCCTCTGAATGACCAAATGGGTTATATCTGATAACCATGAAAAGATGAATAACTGTATTTTACGCCAGTTATTTACATGTATTGATAGGATTAGTGGATCAACAGATATTATACATTTTACATTGGTAGATTACTTGAGTTGCCAGTGGCTGTTTGGGTCTTTAGGGGTTAAACTTTAGGGGCAAGGCTTTGACTATGCCAGTTGTAGGTATTTGATGTGATATGACAGTTCATTGGCAATTGGTAATAGCTAAAGAAGGTATCCAACAGTTTTAATAACATAATACTGTGTGGTAGGCCATAAATGCAAATGATCAGATGATCAGAAAGCTGCAAAGAAGTTAATAGATTAGTAAATAATGCTCTAAAGTATTCACACAAAAGATTAAAGTATTATTTTGTCAAATGTCCATGTTTTTAATTCTCACTTTGTTTAAAGTAATGTGTGCATTCAAGTTGTGTAGGTACCAGCCAATACCAAATAAAGTGGGTGAAATTATAATGATTCCTGGCGAAAAATGATTTACTTCTGTTTAAGTCAGCTTTCAACCACAACTGTATATAATTTATGTAGATCCAAGGCAGACATGGGAAACAGACTAGGACAGTAGTTAATGTTCAGGATGGGCAGTTATGTTTATACATGATGAAGAAATGCTTTATTCCAGCTTCAGGGAAAGAGAGATACGCACATATATACGCATATATGATGAACCCTTAACTCAAGAAAACTCTTATCTAATTACATTCTTTCTTATCAGGATGTATGACAGAAGTAAGTTAAAACCTAAGTAGTTACCCACATAAAGCCAGATTTATAAAGAAATATCATTCAGTACATGTCCTGTTGGGTTTGTTTTGTGCTGCTGTCAAGAATCTGTTTTGTGTATTAATTGTGGGCTGATTTATTCAGATATCATAATGGCTCTAATAGCCTCTTCTGTATTATATTTCACCAAGAAATATACAAAATGGTCAAAACTAGCTGAGATCCAGAAGGGCGATGTTTAACAGTACCCTCTGGGAATGAGCTGAACTATATATTGTCCAACCGTTGTCACAAGAAGCAAGTTGATGGAGGGACAAATCTTTTTCCAAGCACTATTGTTTTTGTTTCTACTTAGGAGGCTAGAGCTAACACCATCCATCAACAAAATATCTACACATAACTTGCAAATCTTCAAATTTGGTTTTACACACTAGTAGATCGCATACCCAATGCCATTTAAATAGGACAGGTTTATCAGACCTCACCTGTGATGAAAATGTTTGACTTGTGTTTGGGTTTGTATGTTAAAACAGACAGCTGAGGTGGCTCTATCTAACCTTAAGAGTAAGTATGAGGCAGAGAAATCCATGGTGACTGACACCATGATGAAGCTGAGAAATGAGCTGAAAGCCCTGAAGGAGGACGCCGCTACTTTCTCTTCCCTGAGAGCCATGTTCGCCACCAGGTAAGACGTAATAACTGACATATGGGACTTAGCCTTGTTACTCTCCTTTGCCGTCATCAAAACTAGCAGTAACTTGATGTTGGTGTCTTAACCAGTGGAGACACATTTGGAGGAGATGAGATTTCTTAATGGCAGAGGTGGAAAAAGACATAGTTTACTCACGAAGAAGTACAGTTTAAAAAAGGCTATAGATGTAGAAGGTGTTTCTTATACTCAAACATCTGTACTTTTACTGGAATGACGTAGTTTGGACTTTTTCCACCTGTGCTCTGACTCGCCTGCAGTCTGAACATAGGCTCTGATTTTCCTAATCCGCTGTCCTCAGGTGTGATGAGTATGTGACTCAGTTGGATGAGATGCAGAGGCAGCTGGCTGCAGCAGAGGATGAGAAGAAGACACTCAACTCCCTTTTGAGGATGGCCATCCAGCAGAAACTGGCCCTCACCCAGCGCCTAGAGGACCTGGCCTTCGATCAGGAGCAGACCCACCGCACCCGCGGGAGCAGACTGACCCGCGGGAAGACCAGCACCCCTAAAGTAAGTCCCCCAGCCTCGACTTCAGCCTCCGACTTACCCCAGGGCTCTTCTTCAGCTTTGCCACCTAGACCCCTCCCCCCTACGAGCCTCATTAGTCCTACGTCGTTGCTTCCTGACAGCCCTTCTGTGCCCCTCAGCCCGTCTGTGGTCAGTGCAGCTGCTGCGGCTCTGGCCTCAGTCCTCACCTCCCCAATGTCACACATGCCCCCTCGCAGTCCGTCATTGCAAGCTGTCGCATCAGCAGCTCTGCCTGCAGCCCCAGAGAGCCCCCCGTCTCTGGAGGCCCCCTCGTCTCCATCAGCCCGAACCCCGCCCTCAACCCCTTTGAGGCTGGCTCATTCCCAGTGGACTCTGGGGGTGCGGACGGTTGTGGTTGACTCTCACAGTATCAGTGTCAACATTGCGCCACCCCTGCCCCGTAGCTCAGGCCTCTCAAGGCACTATACCCCAGACTCACTTTCCTCTTCCTCATCCACTAGGCCCACCCAGCCTGGATCTGCCCCCTCATCTCCATACCGGTCCCCCATTTTAGGGGTCAGACGCTCCACGTGGAGCCCATCACCACGAACTCGTCCGTTTTCTAGCTTCACACGCTCTTCTGTCCTCTACACACCTTCTTCATCCTCTACTTACTCATCTACCCATTCCCCCTCATCCTCTCATAGCTATTCACCTGCCTACCACAGCCCTTCTGCTTTTACCCCCTCCAGCTCCTACCTCACATCCAGCACCTCCACTTCCAACAGCCATGCCTCTCACTATACTCCCCTCTACCCCAGATCCTACAGTTCTTACCGCCCCCGGCACTGACACCCTAAAACCTTCACCATACGCCTTTCCGCCAGGCTCCTTATTGACACTAAAACTGCAACTCCCATCATCCCTCTCTTTCTGCTACCGTAGAGAGTGGGGGCTCACAGAGATGAGGACAAAGTGGTTTCCTGTTTCCCATTTCCTACTTTCCTGTGCCTAAGCCTTGGCCAATGGGTTCTGAATGTTCAGTGACTATGCTCAGGGATTTGACATAAGGAGCACAAGCGGCCCCGCCTTCCTTTAATTCTGAGACTGATGATTGGTCCACAGGAGGACGCTAATAGACTTTTTAATGAGAGTTTTTAGAATTTAGATTCTTCAGGTTGAGACCACAAATGCATGAAGAAATTAAGAACACAGACATTCAGACATTCACTGGAACATTTGAAGGGCACTTTTCAGGTTTGGATGAGGGCCATGACACGTAAAAATACCATCCTCTGTATTCAGTGTATTACACACTATGTTTTATGGTAGTCAGTCTCATATACTGTATGTGCAAACACTGTAACCCCGATGTCTTTCAAGCTTTGTCCACACTAATACGTTTTTGTTTTAAAACACTTTTGACTGGCTATTGTTAGTCATCTCCCATCACAGCACCTTTTCCCAAAAACAAGCTGTTAAAGCCATTTATGTCGCTACTGCTACATTTAGCATTTACCATGTTGCTATGTTTATACTTACACATATATAAAGGCAGGTATGTTATTTTTCATGCTGTGGCCATTTTCACAGACTTCATGCTGAGGATGTGAGGCTCAAGGATAATGCAACAAAACAGAGGTTCAAATCATTATAGTTTCACTGCTTTCTGATTGATTTACAACTGAAAATACATTATATATACTAAAAATCCAGAGGGACAATGGGCAATATTTGGAGGTAAATTCATATATGTGATAACCAGATTACAGTACATAAGCATCCATCCACTTCTTAGGTAATTTAACTATTTCATTCATTTTTTTTACATGATATAACAGTAGCCCTGTGATGAACTGGCGACGTGTCCAGGGTGTACCCCGCCTTCGCCCTAAGCAGCTGGGATAGGCTCCATGCGACCCCCGTG
>JAQQZY010000005.1:9948329-9987417 GCA_030068375.1 Ostorhinchus rueppellii
GTCTCACCAGGTGGTTATTAAACAGCTGAAACACTATAGTACATATACATAGGTGTTTAATATGTACAGCTATGAACAGATAAGGACTGGAGACATTGTTTGTGTTCTTTGCAGGAATTCTCCCACCATTGGGATACTATTTCAGTTGGTATTACCGTCCCTTCCTCTGTTTAGCATTATTAATGTCCTCTGTGAACAACGCTTTAGCTGCAGCCACACTGTAAATACAACTCAGACCAAAGGAACATCATAAAATGTGTTCTTTTGCAGGGATTTAGTCATTTTAATACAACAGAATGCAAATTTCCCACTAAAGCAACATCTATCTGATACTGCATGAATGATATTGTTGTAAGTATTTTTTATTTTTAATTATTATCATTATTGTCTTGGGGTGGACATCGTTTTGGTGACAATGTACTTACAGATTAATGTGACGTTTTAATACATGATTTAGGGAAAGAAAAGAGGGCAGGATCAAATAAGTGTTTACTTTTCAGATGTGTAAATACTAAAATTGTATGAAGTATTTCTTTTGTACTATAGGATACATTTCGTTTTTTTATTCGGCCACCACCGAAGGGGAGGCAAGGAGTATTGTTTTTGGTTTGGTGTGTTTGTTTGTTTGTTTGTTTATGCCGGAGCATTGAAACTATTGGTTGAATTCATACTAAATTGGGTTTATAGATTGCCAGTGATCAAGAATAGTTCCAATTTTTAATGCATTTTTAAAATCTCTTTTCTTCTCCCATTTCCTTATAATGGGGGAAATTTCAAATATCTATAAAAGCATTTATTTTGTTTCAATTTACTTCAAATCTGGCACATATGCAGAGGTAACTGATATGCTGACATCATCACACGCATAGACATGATGACATCAGCTGGATCGGTGCCAAAATAAGCTACAATATATGTAAGGGGCGGGGTTTATTGTACCTGTCACCACTTGTTTTGATTGTTTTCTATTAATAGTTTACTTCGGACCTTTACTTGGTTGGTGGGCGCATACGTAAAGATAACTTGTTATGACTTGGCACTACATAAATAAAATTTGATTGGATTATGATTTTTATGCCCAAAGAAATAAAGCATTCATTAATTTAATCTTACTATTTTGCGAAGGCGCCGTCACTGCATCCTACATCGAGCATCACCAGGTTACATGTGATTAGCGAAAAGAAAAATGCTCAAAGTTGCTAAATGCAGGAAGGATTTATTCCATCTATTCCAGAATAATAGCCTGATGGTACCAGACGTATCCTGAAGGATGAACTGACACCAACTAGTGTGGAGAGTTCTGGTGCTGAGGCAGGATGCTAATGTTAGCTACTGCTACAGGGTTTAGAGCTAATGTGATTCCATTTGCCATAACTGTATTTACTGGCTCCGTAGTGCTTTCTCTTCAGAGTAAATGCCGCTGGCAGCCTTCACACTGCGCCAGGTCATGAGAGGCGTGCGTTGGCCGCGTTGCCGGGTAAAACAGTGTATAGAAATATTGTGTATTTATACCTTTAAGTTCATTACGTCAACATTAGGTGCACCATGTCAATGAAATGTCAATGAAGACTGTAAAAGAGTGTTTAAAAGTCCTAATAATGTTCAGTTGATGGCATCACGTGGTCCATTAGCACAGAAGCATCTATGCTAAACTAACAGATGTTCTTTTATGGTGGACTGAGATCGTAGACGGAGCCACTCGTTACAACTGACCAGTATATTTTCTGTTCTTATTCAGGAAATAAACAGTCATATCTAACAGACAGACACGGCTTTTGTCCATGATTTCAAAGGGAAGCAGTCACTTACACCACCTTTATCGCTCACTCCCACATGCTGATAACAGTGACAGGTTCCACCTCGGTGATCAGTGCAATTTCAGAATTTATACACTGTTGGATTTTCTTTTGGATGCTCTTACAGATTAATTCTTTGTGGTTTAAGGTTCCATAATGTCTTAGATAACATTTGGCCAGAGCTTGTCTTCAGATTCATGTTCACGGCTCCATTTAACCCATAAAGACCCAGTTCTACCTCTGTGGTTTAACGCAGATGAATTTTCTTTATTTAACCTCTGTTAAGTCATTTATCAACACTCATTATATTATCCTCTATATTTTGCATTTTTCACTGGAAACCATGTATTTTCCTCTATTTAATTTCCTCTATTTGATTTATTCATGAAAACTCAGTTAATTCAAAGTTTATTGCATCTAAATAGAAAAAAAAAATGAAGAAAAAGTGAGTTTTGCAGCAAAGATACAATAAACTGAACATAAACTAAGTGTCTCCATCCCCTGTCATTTACTGAACTCCATGGCTTTTAATGGTGAATCAATGCTGTAGATGACTGTTTCCATGGTAACTACAGAGCCTCTGAATGTTCAAATGGGTCATATCTGAAAGATGACAAACTGTATTTTACACCAGTTATTTCCATGTATTGATAGGATTAGTGGATCAACAGGTATGAAACAGTTTAGATCAGTAGAAGGTTTTGGTTAATGGTGGAGCTTTGGGTCTGAGTTAAATCAGAGAGTTTTCCTTCAAATCACAATAATAATAGTAATAATAATAATAATAATAATAATAATTCATCTGATAATGCACAGTGAGTTTAGTGATCTCCCTGCACTAACCTGGAGTCTTCTTGTTCCAACGATAAAAATACTGGATTCTGTGATGGGATGTGATCTTCAGACACTTGTGAAACTTCTTTACAAAACTTAAACCAATCTGAATTACAACACGAGTGAATGAGACCCTTTTAAAGGAGTGATATTCTGCTTTTTTAACCCCTTGATGCCCGCTGTTATGAATTTGCACCAAACTGCTTCCGCTCCAAATGAATGAACTGAATGGACCACGCTGGCTTTAACCCCTGAACGCCTGAATTGATTTTCAAAACTGGAAATAAATTCAGGTGTCATGGGGTTAAATGGAATTCTGCATTTTCAAACATGTCCCTGTGCTCTACATAAACTGTAAATGCTCTGCTTGGGTCTGAATTCTTCATTAATTCAACTCCACAGGTCCATCTTCAACCTTATTTCTGTGTAATGACACCAGAAAGGTGGTTTTGAGTGCTGGCTCTTTAAATGCACATGAGCCACTTCAGGCCCCGCCCCCTCCAGGTTGTTGGCTGTGCTGCTCTGTCCTATTCAACCAACAACTGAACATTTTAGCAATCGGCTCAAAGTTTGGACATATTTTCACTTTTTATTCAAACCGCTGCTGCTGACAAACAATTGTGTTGAAATATTCATCAGAAGTCTTGACCTTATATGGGCAAATGTGATGATGTAACTAGTTATAGATGTAACAAATTAAGGGGGAATTAAAACCGGTTGTAGAAATCCACTCAAATTTTGCCTAAATTAATATAAAGATAGTTTTGCAGCATCTGGAGGGTTCAGATTCAAACTTTATGAACTATTAGGCTCCAAAAACACAAATAAATGAACCAAAGTGAACTTAGCAAAATATGATCCTTTTAAAGTGTTATTGAGAGAATACATTTGTAGCATAGTCACTGTTGGTATGAACTGAAAAACACTGATATTTCACATATAAAAGCTAAACGACACCTTCCTGTCAGACATGTTTTGTCTATGATTAAACTGCCTTCATGTAATTCAGCCTCCTCTGCTCTTTTCATGTTTCACTGCTGCGAGAAATGCACATGTTCTAAATACCGAGGATAACAAATCCCCTGCATCCCCCCTGAAATCTACATCAGCTCACAGATGTATTATTATGCCGGTGAGTGTGTGTGGAGCATCAGTGTTTCCACGAATCCCTCTGTACTTCGGGTTCACAGGGTTAAACTGATATTCACGCAGACAGAAATGATGAAACGGAGCACCAGCGCAGTGTTTGAGTCGTTTGCTTTTATTCAGCAGGTAGCAGCATCAGTCAGCTCTGTCCTACTTCCACACTGCAGCTCCTCCCAGCCCTGCAAAGCCACACATACATTCACATCAAGTCTGCACACACACACACACTCACACATATCTGCATACATGTACGGTCTCACACACACACCTGCAGACTGCACCGAGTCCTGCCGGAGCTTTTCTGTGCAGAGCGAGAGACTGCTGTCAGAATGAGAGGGAGAAAGAGAGGCCTCCAGTATCATGGTGTTAACAAGTAACAGGACTGAAATTAACTGTTGTCTTTCTCCTCTGCTTTATTTAACTAATTCCATGTCAGTGTGCACCGGAAAGAACGATTAGCCTTAATGTGAAATAGAATATTGATTCAGATTCTCCGACATACACAAAGCAGGAGGTGTGGTTGAATAAAGGGTGACATTGTGTTCGATGATAATCTGCACATTAATGACTGCTCCAAATGACTTGCTGTTGTGAGAAACCTACTGACATCTTAATTTGGTATTCATTTTTGACAGATCGCATACAAGCTGGAAATAAAGGTTGTTTAAACGAGTAATATGTAATATTTCTACTCACACGTGGCTTTTAGTTTCTTAAGTTAACTATATGTTATGTCAAAAAAATTAAACATTGTACTGAAGAGATATGTAGGCCTGGATGGCAACACTGTAATACCCCCTTGTACCAGTAGAGGGAGTAGCGAGCCACTGTAGCATCCAGTCTGCCCTCCAAGTGGTAGCCTAGTTGTCTTCACCAGGCCCACTGTAACCTCTTTTCATTTGTTTGGATTAGACGGAAAGTGGGTGAACGCTGAACACAACCATCCTTCCTTCTAAAACTATGCTCAAAGTCATAGAAAACAAGTGATAAAACAAAACTAGAAAAGTACTCTGACAGCCCAGACCTCCACCAAGGCACTGTCTGTACTTTCCTCCACTAGATGGCACTGAATGTACAGGTGACCTCATGCCCCATCTCCCAATGATAAGGAAACCTTTAAAAAAATCCAGGATCCAGACGGTGATCCAGATCACCACCAAAATGTAATCACTCACAATTCCTGAAAATTTCATCCAGATCTGTTCATAACTTAAATTATTTTGAACACAAACAAACCAACAGATAAATGCTGGCAAAAACATAACCTCCTTGGCGGAGGTAATGAGAGTCAGTATTAGTGTTGCTTTTCTCTACTGGATAACTCAGCAAATAGAAGACTGAAATCTGAGGCTTCACTGGCAACATTCTCATCTGTTAAGTTCACAGTGCAGTTCAGTTTGGACTGAACTAGACGTAACTCAGTGAACAAGTTAAAGTATTCAACAATGTTGTAACAGCACCTGTTTTTGTGGTTCTATTTTTATGTTTAGTGACAATTTTGTAGACAAGCTCATATGCTAACAGCAGCTAATATTAGCTAAGGAGCTAGCATCGTTAGCTGGGTGGTGATGGAGGACTCGTTAATCCACCTTATTTCACAACATAAAGCAAAAATTTTCAGTTTAGGTTTTTTTTTTTTACTGGACTATTTAACTCCGTGAGCTAACTAACTTATTCAACAATGAACCTGTTTACATTACATTACATTTGGCAGACGCTTTTTATCCAAAGCGACTTACAGTTATTACAGGGTATTGTAAACAACCTGTTTACATACACACTACAACTCTAATCATTATTAAATCTTTGGACTTATCAGATGATTCAAGTGATCATGAACAACATTCTGTGATACGCTTCCTCAGATAACTGCAGTAATCTGAGTCATCTAGATTTCTCTCCAATGCTCTGATGTCTTCGTACATGTAAACCTGTTAATCGGATTCCTTTTGTTCTTATACATCTACACTTGTATATAATAAATAGTGAAAGTCAAATGTGAGCGTAAGACAATAACAGGAAGTTTGAGTCTACCGTCACTACACAGAAAATCTGGTCAAGTAAAATTTAGTCAAACTGAAGAAAATTTTACTGTATTTGGAAAATATTTGGTCCCTCTCCAAGAGTGAATGTTATTCTTTGGGTAGAGCTCTCCAAACTCAATATAGAGCCAAATTTATTTAATATAGAGTAAAATTGACTCTTTTTGAGGAAAATACTTTTGACTGGAACAAATGCTCAGTAATTGTTCCTGTGTATGCGTGTACGTACACATGCAATGGATTGAAATGTCTGAACCTCCTTTTATGGTTGTATTTCTATGTTTAGTGGAAGGAGCCTCACTGGTTCCAACAAATGTTTCATTAGCATAGATCAGATGGAATTATACAGTATAATCTGCCGGTGTAAAGGTTAGCACACAACCTCATAGTGTGAATTAAATGTCATGGCAGATAGATAATATTACTGTAGGTGCAATTCTTTCACTGCAACTGTGATAAATTCAGAGTGACTTTACACTCAAAGTGCTTTGTTTACATGCTAATTCTGCTTACTTGCGAATGTTGCCAGTTGTAGGAAGTCGCAGACTTAGATTGCAGTTTTGTGTCACTGCTGTTAATAATTAATCTTTATTAACTACATCATTAAGTTTTCTCCAAGAAACCTGCAGTGTCTCTGTGTCTCCTCCCCTCCTGCTGTCTGACACACAGCTCCCCTTCATACAGACGACATCACAGCACATAAATAAGGAGATGTCGCAGAGGGACATCAAACTCTGTTTTATAACCAAGCAGTTTTATATCAGCTTGTTTCCCAACTTAGTCTCAACTTTACTTTTATGAGCTGCTGATTAAACTGAACTGTAATCTCTGTCCTCACATTCACACCCATTACACACTGGGCTCAGACTCACATCTGTTCATCTCCACTGTGTTGTGCGAGTCGAGCCGTCACGTTGAGTTCAGTGAACAAAACCTACTGTGAATCTCTGTTTAAATAAAATAATAAAAACGGTTTTATCTGATAAAACAAAATGATCTCTGTCATAACGTAGAGAGTAGGACTAATGGAAAAAAAAAAATCAGTTAATGTGAAGCAGAAACATAAATATAAAGAAGCTCTGTGTTGGATGAAAACTCACTTAGGTAGTGAAGGACGAGGCCTGAAAGAAAATATAAACCGGCTGCATTCTCCATTCCTGTTGAAAATAAGGTAGTAGAAGGAATCAACTTCCACACAGTGTTCTTAGGTTTGCCAAGTTATCTATACTGTGGCCGTTCTGGACACAGATAAAAACTATGTGTGATTTATGATTTTACTGTGGCTGTTTATTAAAAAACCCAAATGTATCTAATGTACCCTACAGGCTAATGCAACAAGAGGAGGGTTATTAGAAGGTGGTGTCTGGTACACTACTGCTCCCTGCTGTTGATGGGAGTTAAGTTTTCAGTCACAAAATTACGTTTTATGTTCTTGCTTTTTAAGTCATTCTTTGTAAATTTATTTCTGGGGATAAAGGGGCAGATAAAATAAGACTAGTCTGCATTCTGCTCCCTTTCATTCTAGTACAGAGAACGTTTGTGTTTATATTAAATTGTTTTTTTTTTATTTTACAATGAATGAAATAAAGAATAAAATGAAATGAAAATTACAAATAACTCCTTAACCCTAGAGCACTATCGCCGGGGGATTTTCACCCGAGGAAATGTATTTACATGGTTTTCAATATGTTGCGTTTGAGTGTCAGGGAGTCTGTGCCTTCACCAGGGAAGTCTCACATGTTCCAGGAATGGGTGGAGCAAAGACCAAGTTTACAGTAGCATCATTATTATCTCCAAGGAGGTTATGTTTTCATCGGCGTTGGTTTGTCTGTTTGTCTGTCTGTTAGCAAGACAACTCAAAAAGTTATGGATGGATTTTCATGAAATTTTCACAGATTATCAGAAATGGGGTATCCTACAGATGAATAGATTTTGATGGTGATCCATACATTCAGCGTCATCTAGCGGATGAAAGTACATACACTGCCTTGGGGGAGGTCTGGGCTCTCCAGGTGCTTCTCTAGTTTTTATTTATTTATTTATTTATTTATTTTAAGGAATTTTTGTGTTCTCAAATTCCTAATGCTTCAGTAATTTGAGCATTTTGCAGGCTCCTCCCATGACATTTTTTTTTTCATTTTGTTAGACATGCCACAGTTGAAAATAAAAAAAACAAAAAAAAAAACCATTCTAATTTGTCACATGTTGTCATATTTTGATCTATTTTTATGACAAGTACTTTTTGTTGGGTATATCATATCTGGTACAAATCACCCGGCGATAGTGACGGTGTTACTTTTTATAGCCAAAGTGTTCTAGAGTTAAATGGAGCTCTGCACATGGGAGACACTGGTTTCTTATGGGCAACCTCACTATGACAATATAAAAGCCTGAAAATAAAACTATAGATTCACTGGGGATATGGAGATCAGTTTTCACCCAATCAATCATCACAACCTCCTCCACATGTGGACTTGGAGGTCAGGTAGTATTTTTGAGTCTAAATGTACTTGAAAACTCACTGACGTCATGACACTGAACTGCACACACATCAGAAGTGGACAGACATTTGTTGTGGTGTCTTTGGGCTGTACCTTACATACAACATGAAGTCCACCATTTTGGTTTGAATATGCATTTGTCCCCTGGTTTTTCACCATTTTCAGCCATTTTACTGTTGATAAAAGAAATAATATGTAACTCCTTTGAACAGTGAAGAGGTCTGTAGATGTCTAGAGTAACAACACCGCAGCCCTCTGGTGGATTCCTACTCAAAACGTACATTTGTGGTACCTAATGCAGTTTACACCATGAGACTGGAGGCCAAAGAGACAAAATAGAGAAAGACAGAGAGCGTCTGGATGTCTCTGCTGACAAGACAGTGAAAGTTTAGGTTTAGCCCTCGCTGCTCCACACATCGGGACTGTAAACACACAGAGATAATACTGATTGTTGCAAAGAAAAGTAAACTGTGAGCTCAGTGATTGGAGCTTTGCCTTGTGTTCCACTTTGTGTGCGGGAGCTTCACACTGACAGGACTTCCAGTAGACAGCGCACCGCACCAGGATCAAATTTAAAACACACAAAAAAGCACACTGCTGTCAGATTGTGTAACAAAACCCACTGCTCGCTGGCTGATGCTGGAGATACCCTGAATATCAACCGTGTGGATGACCTCCAGCCATCCTTGCATTTAGCTTTCCTTGTCATATGAGGAGGAGGATTTATTCTGATCTGTATCAGCTATGAAACAAATTAAGCAACAGCAGATGGTCGCCTGGCTGGCTTCTCGCCGGAATATCTGAGTGTGTGTCACTCTTCACAATGAGATTTTCCAAATCTGTGTAGACATGTTTACTGCTTTGTCTTATCTTGCCGCCCGGTGACGATTTGCATTGGAGTTGGGGTGAGCTGTCAGTCAAACTGCAGCTGCGTTTTGTTACTTTGTGGCACTTGGAATGCGTTCGTCGGTGCAGCGTGCAAACAGAATGTAAGCCCACAATGCTTCACATCTCCAGCTCTCCTTAAGCCTCTTGTTAAGCTCCATGGTAGAGGAACACACAGTCACACTTTTACCTGCATGTACACACACGCATACGTACATAATGTTACATCAACCCCACAACTCTGTCACTGGTCTTACAAATATGGCAAAGCACTGAATGTCTGCGTTCCTTTTGCTGCTGCCGGTCAGACTCCAGGGTCTGGGTTCAGGGCCCACAGATCTGGGTCTGGGCTGAAGCAGTCACTCATGTGCAGCTTTGATATCCTGCCTGGAGTGACGGCCTCCTGTGTTATGGCCTCCTTCCACAGCAGAAGACAAAGTATGGACACAGAGACCCCTGCAGTCCATGACTGAAGGTCAAATGTTTGAACAAAGTCTGAGTGACTCAAGTCTCAAAGGATCCAGAATGCTCCACATGGCCCCTGATAGGCCACCTGTTTTTGTGCCCCCCTCCCCAGCCGGGGGAGTGTCAGTAGTTCAGGGCTGGGGGTGAGAGGCTCTGCAGTGGTGGCTAGCTGTTGTTCTCAGCTGTCATGTATTTCAAGGCGGCAAAGCCGTAGCGCCGCGACATATTCTGCTGGAACTCCTCCTTGAGGGTCTTGAGGCAGACCCGGTACTGCTTATTGGAGCGGAACTTGGTAATATCAAAGCTGGGTGCATGAGGCATGTGGATCATGTAGGCATTTGGCAGAACCACAAACTCATACTCCTGTAGAGAGAATAGATGAGAAGAATGTAAGAGTTATCCAAATTAACACGTAGACTTTCACACTTCATTTAAAAACAGCCTGACTTGTTCTATGCGTGTGTGAAAATACATCAAGCTTCTGTCATTAGCGATTTATGGCAGGTTTGAGGATTTAAATAAAATGTTTTACTGGATAAATAAAATGAAATGCAGCCCCAGAAGTCAAGTGTTTATTTAATTAAGAAAATAGGGCTAAGCCTGTTAAGCATTAGTACCATATATTAAGCATTCTTTAAAAGCAAGAAAAAAAAGTGCATTTATTCCAGTTTAACAGTGTAAAATGTTGTGATATCTAATGGTAAAGCTGCAGATAAACCACAAGACATAATTTGACCCAACACATTTTAATGCAGTATTTACCCTCATATGAACTCATGTTGTGCTAAGAGTCCCCCTTAAGTCCTAAATCTAATAGTATAAATTTAATGCGGTTAAAGTGAATGAACATCTGAGCAGAGATGAAGGACACAGTTAGGCCCGTAGGCATGAATGACATGATGTTTCATGAACTTTACATGCATGAAATGATTGGTTAACTGAATGGAATGTACCAGTCATGTGAGAGAAATGAATCAGAATGTTTTTTGCCGGTGGGTGCTTGGATGATTGAATTTCATCACATTTTCATGATTAATCTGTGTCAACAATTCTATATACAGTAAACCATGCCCCCCCCTTCACAAACACACTGACTGGTGACATTTAACGATTCGACAGATGCCTCTGTTGGTGAGAGGTGTCCAAAGTGTTACATAAACATCACATTCAATGCTAATGTAATAATGCAGCTTTAGTTAAACCCGTCAGTCCATTAGTTATCTTTAATGCAGAATCAGCTGCGGCAGTAATCACTTGACTTTGACAAGGCCAGTGAGGCTCTTCTATTATAAGATGACATTCAACTAAATAAGTCATTGCAAATATAGATATCATTGAGTACATCAGCCTAACCTGACCTAAACCATCTTATTAAAGCCATCATACTACAGCACAATCATAATTAGATGCTTGGTGCCCTTTCCAGGGACATTCAGACTGATGAAAGGAAAACACTGATGGGAGTGGTTTCTTCCAAGGTGACACCAGATGGTTTGATGAGTATGAAAATGATGTAGATGATATACTTTGGCCTTCAGCATAACCTCATCTAAACCATCTGAACACCTATGGGAGATTTTAGATCACTGTGTTAAGTAGCGCTCTCTCTCACATCATCAAAACACCAAATAAGGGCATATCATCTGTCAGAATGATGTTCATTCTCTTACAGCTGTAGAATCAGGGCCTACTTAACTACATTCATTCATGATCTGATGCTGGTGGTCAAGCAGTAGAGTCAGTCACCTGTGCATCCAGCTCCATGATGTGAGCCACCTTGTTCCAGCCGAACCCGACAAAGCGGCGGTCGTACTCGGGACTGTCCCTCCTCACCATGACGTAGGGCTCAAAGTCTGCCTCCCATTGCACCCTGTAGGGCGTAGTGGCCGTCCGCCATTTGGCAAAGTTAGTTGGTGCATGTCCTTTAGTCCAGACATGATACCTACAAGGAGGAAAAACACAAGTTCAACAACAATTAAAAGCAGGGAATATGGTTCCTGTGGGGAACCACGGGTTCCAGATATGGTAGTTTTTACGCTGGGGAGAGCAGACTTTTGGAAAAAAAAAAAATTAGTTTATAGTTTATAAGTAGTGACATAAATCATGACGCAAGTCATTCTTTAAAATGTAAGTGATAATTAATATGTAGTATTAACACCTAGGCGCACCTGCACAGTGAAACTGTGACACACACAACGCACATGTGCAAACACTGGGGTGGGGGGAGTTCTCCGTGAGTACCAGGACGTACCTTACCTCTCTCTGCCTCTCTCTCTCTGTCTCTCAAATGTCAGTCCTTTAACTTCATTTCCCATCATGCAGCATAGTACTGTGCTTCTATTATTGTAAGACTATTTTATTCCAAAATTACTAATGTCTCCAAAAATATTGCTCCTATCCACTTGCCAAGTTATTTAATGTAGAGATGGGACTATTCCTCAGCTGTAAGGACCAAACTGGCCAGTTAAAAATGTCTCAGTTTGTCTGAATTGTGCCAATACATACACTATGTCCTTTTGGTATTATGATATAGATGATGAAGAAGTGTTTGTCAAGACCAATATGCTCTTTGACTTTTCTGTCAAGAAACTGTGCCATCTTCAATCCAGTTTCATTTGAATTATGCATGTGCACCATAATAAAAATGGTGTTTAACAGTTAAATTCAGGTACAACCTATAGGCAAAGCAAAATATTTTATGAAGTATTTATTGAATACATTCCCTCAAACTCATGTCAGTAGTGAGGAAATGCTGTGGCCTACATCAGCAGATACACTTCAGTTCAAGGAAGGTATTGATTTATAACATTAAAATATGCAATGTAAAGTTGGATGTGCAAAAAAATGAAGTTACAATAGTAACAATATAAAAATATACAACTTAATAAAAAAGTAAAATGTATTATAGTGGTATTTGGTTAGTTTGAGTAGGGGTCTCTTAAAGTCATGTAACTTGTACAAGTAAAAAACATCACAATATGTTTAATTTAAATTGAGAAGCATGCTGTAAAGCACCACCAAATTTATTTAATTACCATATTTTGTGGAAAAAACTTAATTTAGCATTTTCCATTAGGTTTAAGAATTTTACATCACATTCGCACAACTTTTCTTTCGAGCATAATCAGAATAGTAAAAATACAGCATAATAATAATTCCTTAAACAATAATAACAACAACAACAACAACAACAACAACAAATGAATTCCAACACTGTTCATGAGCAGTGCGGTCAATTACTTCTTTAAGAAATGTTTTATTGTTTAAAATTCATTAAGTGTCGCCCACAAATCCTCCATCTTGACCATAGAAACGTCAAACATTCTTCATATTGTGTTTGGTTGTAGATCCGTTGTGTCTCTGCATTTTGCCATCACACCTCTGCTTTCCACACCAAGTGTTGAGATAAAAAGAGGAATTTACCCGCTGTAAATTCAAGGAGGGTGAAGCAAAGTGAGTGTGACTGAAGGGACCATGACGAATATAAGCCCACTCTTATCCTACCTCCCTATAAAAGTAATACCACAAAGACCACAGTGTTTGCTGTGTGACAGTCTGTGTTCATGCTCAGATTATGTGATGAAAAACTACGCACCGAAACTGCAGCGTTCGAAAATAGGTGAACTGATGGATGCTTCTGACAGGGGACTTCCAACAGCCTCATCTGTTACATTAATAACTAATTATCTGCTTCCTAATTTTAACAGTTTTTAATAGTGAATGAAAGAAGCACGAATTGATAAGACAAGAATGTGCTGAAAAGAGTTAGAACCAAACGCCACCCGTACCCTTTTCCAATGAGGCAGTTTGTGGACTGGTTTGGATCTTGTGCTAAATCTCAAACCAGTTCTTTCTGCTTCAACATCCAAACAAACAGCTCTTGAATGGAATAGAACTGGTTCCACAGCTGCATCAACTACATGCTGGGTTAGAACATGGCTAAATCCAAGACGTGCAACTTGCTGCGAAAAGTAAGATCAACAAAGGGATATTGTTGTTAAGGAATGTAAGTGGACTGCTGTGCTGGGTAGTGGGACAACATGTCCGATGACGTCACCAAGGTAGCTACGTGTTGTTAAAGTGACTAAAAATTTGAAAGTTAAACAACTGCCCCCGCAGATTTCACATTTTTTATGATCCATCAACAGCAGCAACTTAGAGTCAACTCAGAAATATTAATGTGCTTCTTCCTGCCATTGGCTCACCTACAAGCACATACCAGACCATAATCCTGTAGCACGAATGAGGTGGTGCTGATCCAGTGGAATAACAAACAGTTTCTTAAATACTTGCAGGTTGAAATAGTTCCAAATCAAAAATAGCACCAGGTTTGTGGAAAATGTGTGTCCGAGAAGGGGTTTACCTGAAGGTAAAGAGTGTGCCCATGTCCAACTGAGAGAGCAGCTCAGCCTTGGACTTTGGGTAGGAGAGGCGATATCGCAGTGTCTCGAAGGCCGGGACAACCAGAGCTTTCTTTGTGTTGGCCATGTCCAGCTGAACCACAGACTTCCTGCAAACACACAAGTGTTGGGTTGTTACTTCTGCAATACCCCAAGAAAAGGCCTGGAAATCTTCAACCTGTTATAGGAAACTACATGTCCTCTGAAGACACTGCAGTACCTGTGTCCTCTGTAGGGGACAAGAGTTTCATAGCTTAAAAACATACAAGAGCACTGTCCACTGCAAAGGACTTCTCATTTTTAAAAAAACTGTTGCATTATGCTGTTTACAATCTCAATTATTTAACACAATAAAATTCAACTTACAGGAGGGTACATGAAATGTCTTGTTTGAGTGTGCCTCGTCTTACCTGAGGTACTCGTACAGTCCGTACATGGGCAGGAAGTCAATGTCTGACAGGAACATGTAGGGTGTGTTGACCTGCCTCATGGCCACATTTCTCAGCAGATTGACTGGGTAGAACTGTCCCTCTTTGTAAACGATGTGGTAACCGACATTCCCCCGGCTCATTAGCACCTCAGAGCCCTGAGCGTAGCGCAGGAACTGCTGGGCCTCTGCATCGGACAGGTACAGGGCCAGACTGATGGGACCCTCCCAGTGCTTACAGATGGCTTCCAGCATCTGGAGCCTGCAGGGGACAAAAACAACTACTGTTATACTGCACTATACAGTACTACACTGCACAGAAACAGTTAAAGGCTAACTGACTTTCCATAGGGAAATTCAGCCTCTACATTTTACCCACACCAATACACTCGACACCGACCATTAGTATTAGTGATTAGCCTTAGCACTTAGCATATTATGAGCAATGAGCTGCCATTAAAGGTACTCAGGGACTGACTCTGGATCTTCACCGGTACCTTAGTTTAGGGCACGGACAGCAGAATTAAGCTACGTACACCTGTTTTTAAACCACTATGCACTTCCCAGTAGTACAGCAGCTCTAAAAACCCAAGCTGAAATATACTACACCAGTCCATAGCATCTTTTAACTTCATATATTATGCTGTTCTCCTTTGAGTCTTATGCTAGACTAAAGAGAGATTAAATCCACCTTCACCTCTCTGTACCGTACTACATGACATAACACTGCATTTTCCAGTCACATTTGTTACATTTGCATATAAATTATTTCTAATAATCACGTGCAAGATAAACTTAATACATTGGGTTTTAATGCCTCAAGATGTCAACAAACTTTAAATCTGAACACACACTTGATTCCTGACGATGTCCAACAATGTCTCAACACCCACTTGTAACCATTAGTTACATCCAAAATCCAGTCCCCGATACCAAGTACCTGACGCACAAGGACATTCACAAACACCAAAGACAGAAATGGTACAAATGAGTGTGAAAATGATGTCTTTCTTCTGGGAGACTGAAGGACTGCCTCCTTGTGGTCACTGTTGATGATCTACAAGAACAGTAAACATTGTGGCAGTGCTTTGAACCCTTCAGCTGTTTCTTACTACTCAGTGTCAATAATTTCTTTGACTTGTGAGATATGTGGCATGACGTGACCATGACAATTAGTCATTGTTGTCCACAGATTTGACTGCTTTCTTCTGAGATAAGAAATAATGAGTTTCTCAACCTTGGACTTGATATGGAAATATGGGAATATATTTATTTCAGATTTGTTTCACATACCAGACTTACAGATGCAAGGAAAAAGATTGTTAGTCCTTTGGAATTTTATCTTTTTCTGCTTAAATATGATCAAAAATATCAACAAACTGGCAAAAGGCACTAAAGGGAAAAAGGAAAGCCAATTAAACAAAAGATGATCCACAGTTATTGTTGTAAATTATCCAATCTAAAGGGTTAACAAACATTTTCTTGGTAAGTTGGACCAACTTTCAGCAGTCTTCACAACACATCCACAAACTTTATACAAAATGCAGATGTTGGCAAAGAAATTCAACAATAAAAATGTTTTGTAATGTAATAGATATGAAATACTGATTGAGAGAAAGAATATATTTGTTATCATTAAGTGACTGATACAAGTCTGAACATAAAAAGTAAAGTCTCTTTTGAAGCTCTTTAGTACTAAACATCCAATCACACAGGTAAAAATGCTTAAGGCCAAAGTCTCACATTACACTTCACTGTTATGTTGTTTACATTTGCAAAGGCTCAGCATTCTGACTGCGCTACAGCTTGGATTTGTAAAGGAAAGAAAATCTTATGACACAGAACAGCGCATGACTTTCATCACCAATTTTTCAACCAAGCTGTACAACCTGAGTCATAGCCTAAGTATCATGAATCCAGTTTTTCTGTGATTAAATACCTGAATCACTTCCCTCATGGTGAACAACTTCGAAGTTGACTCCATCAAAAGTAGTTTGGCTGTTTACATACCAAACCAAAACCTCACTCAAGCCTTTTCGGAATTCCATGCAGCTGCAACAGCAAGAAGCAACAAAGCTGTTTCCATGTTTGTTGCTACTGCAGCCATACTGCGGCTGTGCGGAGTGGGGAGTGATTCAGATATGTAATCAGAGGAAAACTAACAGGTTCATGATACTTAGGCTATCACTCGGGTTTTACACATTCGATGAAAAATTGGTGACGAATGTCATACACAGCGTTAAGGTTTCATCTACATTAGTTCATATTTATAAATAAGGAGCCTTTCACAGTGTCTTCTACTGGGAAATAAATGGGGATTTTTTTTTCAGTTTTTTGCAATTTATGACTTGAAAATCCTATGAGTAACAATGATTAACTACAGATGAACAATATGCTCTGCCTGTAGTTGTACCTAGCAAGCATATAAACCGACTGTCAAAGCAGTTGCATAGAATGAGGTTAAAAGAGGAGAAAACCATACAAGATACCCCACGCTGATACACATATACCTGTATACAGCAGATATGGACTCACTTCCTGAAAAATGATAGTTATTTGGTTACATAAGCGCTCAGTATGTCAAACAGAGCACTGACTCAACACCTTGCATACACCGTTTGCTTACTTAAGCAGCTCCTGCATCGTTGGAACACTGAAGCTGTTTAGCTGCATCACCACTGTGAGCTCAGAGGTGTCCTGACGCTTACACAGACCACTTCACAATAATAACACTGTCATTCCAGTGAGAAGAGAAAAAAAATGTGTAAAGGCCACTTTGGGTTGCAGTGATGTGAACAGAGCATAGGCTGTTACACAGGAGTGAGCAGGTTGACTGAATGACTTCGGTGTGGATGTGTATCTGTAATAAACCAGAGACAATCGGAGATAATGATCTAATCTCTTCTAAAAGCTTCTTCACACTGCAGTCTGTTTTATTTTCAATCCTGCTCAATGCTACAATACTATTATAGTTAGGTTTTCCATCCAAAATTATTGTAGATTTTAGCCGAATTGTTGAAAAACTGGCAAAAGAAAACAAGACTGTGTGTTTCCATCCACTACTATTATGCAACTAGAAGTAGTAGGTTCCTTGAGATCAGTGGTACATGCATATTAATAGTAAAGCTGTTTAATTTTGTATCTGCCATCTGACAAAAAAGAGCTCAGACTGTAACAATTAGTATTAGTTTGAAGCTTTAATTTATGCTTGTCATGATCTTGCATAAATCAATCTATATTCTATATGGAATCTATAATTTTGTACAGGATATACATGAAAAAGGGATTTTAAAATCTAAAATGTACTTGTCATACTTTCAGTAATGACCTCAAATCAATTTAGCAAAAATGAACACTGACAAGTAACAATGCAGTTTTTTTTGTACTTCTATGAGAAATACACAAGTATGAAAATTAATAATGAAATAGTGACATTTACGTGTTAACCTGCAGTCATTAACCTTCTGTATTCTCCACCTAGCGATACAAATGAACTGTCACCTGAAAAAACAAACACGTGCATGATAATGACAGTAATGTTGCAAGGATTTTGGCTTTAATTAAATTGATGTAATCAATCACAGAATCCTTAACTTTGTCCATTATTCAGCCCTGTTTGATGCTGGAGATTATGGCAACATTAAATGAAATACTGAAAATGGGAGGCAGAGTTTAGTCAAATTGAGGCTTATGATGTATTTAAACTAGTGCTGGCAAACGATTAACATTTTTAATCAGATTTTGATTAATCACGACTAAATATCATTCATTTTGAATCTATATTAATAACATTTCATTTAGAAAGAAAAGAGGAAAGAAGGGAATATATATATGCACTAAACATGTTTGTTGTTATTTTGACGATGCGTTAGCTGAAGTGCTGACAGAATCCCCAATTAACGTAGGCTTTGCGTTAATGCATTATTTAAGATAAAAGTGCTTCAGTGAAATGGAAACTCTTTCCTGCAGGGTGTGCATAATACTTAATTTCTGTTCACTGTTCTATCTTTTTTTTTTTGTCCTCATATTTCCATCCAGAGGGCCAACGTGCTGTTTAGTGTCTTCCATCTTTATGGGTTGGTTCTGCTGCCTGTCACAACTGGACCAACCGCTCATTTGTGCATGCTTGATGGTAACTCTACTTGGACAAACTGCCTGAAATGCATTGGCAGAGACATTCAGAGTCATTCTGCGCTGCAGATGGGTTAACTGCATTAGAATGTTTAATCAGATTAATCATGTTGATGGATTAATCAACGAAAACGTGTTAATTATGACAGTCCTAGTCAAAACACACAATATCAGCTGACTGACACATTGGTAGAGTTTTCTCTGAAGGTCAGTTCATTTTTGTGACACAAATAGTCTCGCCTCTGATTTTACCAGGACACACAAAAAACAGGTAGATATTCACAGTTATATTCAGGACCAAAGTGAAATACTTTTATTGGTGCTCAACTTTGTGATACCTTAACAATCATGATCTGAGTGCACTACTTGCGTTAATAATTGGTGCAGCTAATGACACTTGATAGCCAAAGTGGGATGTGAGCTCGCATTTATTTATATTTAGTGAAACTATTTTTTATTTATTTATTTATTTATTTATTGTGACATAAAGTGAGTTAAACTGGATTTTCAAACCTCATCAGTAGATGTAAAGTGTCACATTAACATATGTCATGAGCTGTTCAATGAGGAGCTGACAAATAGAACTGAGGTCAATGACATGAACTTTAATCTACTGGATTTTCCACCAAAAACATGAAACTGGCTTTAGCTTTTCCTTCTCAACTGCTAGTAGACACATGGGGCTCCTGTGGATTGTGTGTGATGCCTGAGACGCACGCACAAACAGAGTCCACTTCTCTTTTATAATATAGGAGTGCTCACTTGCCTATGCTTGTTGGAATCATGACCACCTTCTATGAGCTGATAGTTCTAACTACTGTAACACCGTGTCACCAGGAGGAGTTTTTATATTGAAATATTGTATAAAAAAAAAAAAAGAGTTTTGTTTGTAGGACATTGCAGCACATTTAATATTGCAACAGGAGTGAATAAAAACATGGTTTTGTACTACAGTAAATACAACTACTTGTACTTATTAAAGAGTAAATTATAAATTAAGGGCTTGACTTTAATACAAATAAGGGCCTGGCAACTTCTGTAGCTGAGGAATAAATATCAGGCCACTATGTGAAGAAATACAGTATTAATTTAGATATTATTACAAAGGATTAATGTTTCCACTCAACTTAAAACAAAAACAAAAAAATCACATAAAAATAAATGAGTGGAAATAAACTCATAGCCTATATCTGGGCACCACCAAGTCCTGTTCACTTAAAAGACCTGAACACCCCTTGTGAAGAGTGACTTTAAACAGATTGACTCAGAGTGATGCCAACAAGTGTGCGTTCATTTCAAGTCAGATACAGGTTTTGAAGATTAGGAGAAGTTGCTAATTTACATGAACATAATGATTCTTGCAAAACCATGTTAATAATATAGTCACCACATGAAACAATATAGCCAAACTACCATATAAAGAACAGATTGATCACATTCAGTGGTGAAATCTGTGGATTTTCTGTCTGTGTCTGCAGAGCTACCATGATGCTAATTATTAAATTTAAGCAGATCTGACAGTGGGTTGCTTCAAATCCTCTGAAAGCTGAACATTACATGGCTCATTAGATACTGTAGATCTGTCAATAAGCCCCCCTTTCTTACAGCGTGGTGTTGGTGGGATACTGTTCATGGCTTTTAAATGAACCCATCACACATAATGTAATCCTTATTACTTGCCCATGTTAGCCCACTATCTCAAGTACAACACTGTGCCTCTGGGGTTTTATGTGTATGCACACTGATGGAAACACCTCAGATAGGAAAAACCTCAATGGATGCAGAAAGCATAGCCAGCAAGAGCAAACTACTTCTACACTTTATCTTTGACACTCTGAAATGACCAATAATAACAACATTATGGGCAGCACATTTACTGTTAACAGCATGTGCTTTCTCAGCTGTAGCCTTGATGAGCTGCTTGGCTTTCCAAGTGACAGGTGCAAATCTAAGGTGAAATACTGACGTCCTCTTAAAGGTGTGAAACTTCAGCTGTTAATCCAGTAGTTCACAACCTTTTTTGGCTCATGACCCCATTTTAACATCACACATTTCTGGTGACCCCAAACATTCAAAACAGAGACTTTTTTTTTTTTTTGCTTAAATAAATTTGTTTTTGATCATGTAACAGTTGGCCATAATATGTTGCAAATAAATGTTAATTTTAGGTGAAATTTAGTCTATATAATGTATATTATTATGGACGGAGGCAGAAAAGCCAGGTTCAGATTACTGCACAAAGTGAGAACTATATTTTCCTTGGTCAGGATATGTACAGTCAGTCCAGCATGGACTTACAAGATTGGCAATTAATACTGAACAAACAATAACTGAGACTATGAATTATGAAAGAGCTGCAGCATCTGAAACCGACCACAGTGAACATTTGAAAGATAAACAGTACCGCAGTGCTTAAGTTTGTCATGTCTTTATGTATTCTCTCTCAACTCACTACATAATTTTTATTTGTAAGTTTTTGTTTTTATTTTTATCAATTACTAGAAATTTCAGGCAACCCAATGTGGGGTCCCAACCTCAACGCTGAAAAACACTGTGTTAAATGGTAGGAATCTTCCACATGTAACTCCTCCTTCAACTCTGAGGACTCCTATTGTTGCTGTATCTCATTTCTTTAGTTCACTTATAGTTAATTCTGTATCTTCAGTATAGTACAGTACAAGGTCATGTCATCATTGCCAGCACATTCTAATGTCAGCTTTAGTTTGGTCTTACTTAACAGAGCTGCTGGCAAAGCAGCACAATGTTGTTTCAATCCGTTTGGCATGGCAGATGGCTCCAAACACAATGATACCCTTAAGCCTACAATAACTATGGTAAAGAGCAGTTTAGTGATGCAAATCAAAGCTTGTAGCGCAGTCAGAACGCTGAGTTTTCGCAAGTGTAAACAACATAACAGTGAAGTGTAATCTGAAACTTTAGCCTTAAGCATTTTTGGCTCTGTGATTGGATGTTTAATTCTAAAAAGCTTCACAGGAGACTTTACTTTGTACGTTTGCAGACATATCAGTCACTACAGAATAACGTATATATTTGATCAACTTTCTCAACCCACTGATTTATAAGGTCCCCTAACACCAGTTACTTCCCAATAGAAGTTCATATCATGTGGTTCTAACAGTGTTAAGAGATCCAACTACAGACTGAGGTGTTGGGGTAGAACTGTACCTGTCCATAGAGAGCTGAGCGACGAGTGTCACATCGGTGTTGTCAGAGCTGGGTTCGTACTCATAGTGGAGGAAGTAGAGGTGTGTTCGGTGGACGGTGAATCGTTCTCGCCGAAACTCATAGCATGGATCATCTTCATCCAGCTCTGACAGAGTCTTCTGGAGCTACAGGGAGAGAGGAGCGCCACACCAGTTAGACAGATGTACAGATGCAAAAGCTAAGACAGTATTGGTATTTCAGTTTCATACCATTTGTATTCACCTGGATATGAAGTCATCTTAAAATAGATCACTGACAATTTTCTTTACTAGAAACCACTCAGATTATATCTGTAAAAGTAGGCCTGAGCAACATGCTCGTGGAATTCCACAAATACAATGTAGTACTTATTCTTAAACATGCCAAACTAACAACATATGCAGATGACACTATAGTATGTGCATCTGCAACAACATCTGTTGACTGGACAGACCAATAACACATTGAGTAAAAGTCATATTTATTCCAGTGATAATATGGAATTCACTACCGCAAAGCAGGTTACTCAGCAGTTTTTATTTATTTATTTTTGGTGCCAGACTGTAATTAGAGGCCTAAATCTTAAATATGTAAGAAATCAAAAACAACAAAAAAAAGACAGATGTCAAGAACATACGATAAAAACTGTGATAACATCTTAAAAGATCAGCAGATTAAAACTATGTACAGATGCAACAGAATGAAAACACTGTATATGAAATGATTAACAACAAACAAACAAACACACATACATCCACCTGCACCGTGTGGCTGATATCTGGTCATTATTGAGCATCATGGGTCAGGTTTTGAGGGTTCATCTGTGTCCCTGTGTGCCACTGTGCACCACAGACTTGGACTGCTAATCCCACATAAGTCAATTTAGCGGCTGTCACAATTTAATGAAAATAAACTGCATTTTTCCAATTAATTCTTCCCATTTAGCTCTTGTTAAATTTCTGATGAAATGTCATATTCAAGCAGTGATACAGGATTTAGTGGCAAAAACTGAAGCCTTCAACAAAGTGCGTAGAGACTGTAGTTGATGTGTTCATAGAGCAGCACATCAGCCAGTGTAGGACTGGATTCTGTCCTTGGGTCTATGTGACTTGTTTTCAGCTGAAGTGAAGATGTGCTTGACACAAAAGAATTGTTGTGGCTCCACAAAGCACTTTGCTTCAGGGGAGAAAAAAAAAAGACACAGTTGAAGGTCTGTCAGCAGAGGGCTTGGTGTGTGGCGTCGTCGTGCTTTGAACAGTGTGATTAGCCGAGCTGCAGTGAGTGACTGGGCTGTAGTGGCACCGTGGCCCTGAAGGAGCCCAGTCTGGAATGTGCTGCTGGAGCCAATCCCTCAGTGACTTCATTAGTCTAATCATCACTTTAATGGGATTTAAATCGCTGCTCAAACTCTGAAAAATTGAGTGAGCAAACTATTTCCTGAGTTAAGGACACATTAGAATTGACTGTTGGCAAAAAAAAAGGACTCTGGCACAGTATGATGAAAAATTATAATGTGATTAACTGACCACAGAAGTGACACTTAAATGATCGGCCTGCCCATGGTGGCTGTTCCTGAAAACCCCAACTCCTGACCACTGGTGACCTTCATCAGATGAGAAGCTGAAGAGTGAAGGATCAGAGCCGGGATGACAAACCCAGTCTGTTTATAGAAAAGCTCAGGACTGCACCATCTCTACACAGGAAGCATTTGATCCTGGTTTTACTTTGCTGTCACATTGATCAGATATGCTGCTGCTGTAATTAGTCTGGCTGTCTACTCTGGTCACTGAAGGGCTCCTTTGTCATGCCTACAGAACCATGCTTTTTTTTTTTTTATTTATTTGTGCAACTACTCTGTGTGTCGGTGTGTGTTCAATTCAGAAATTCAGATAATCAAAATGTTAATATTATGCCTGAACACCTCCATGTAGCAACGCAAAGGACTGAAAAATCCAGAAGTAAGATTAAGTTTGAAACAAAGAAAAATGTCATGAAAACAAAGTGGTTTGTGGCTAATTTACCCCATTCACAACAATGTAGAGATGGTGAACTTTTCTAGAAATATGTTTATAATATAGTTTTTATAAACACAATTCCTATTCGTACTCATCTGTAATCTCCTTTGACCACAGTTTAAAGTTACAAATTAATTTCATTACAAGAAGTAAAACTATTTTATTCTGACTATACAGGCAACAGTATATATTCAGGCTTATATTATGCATAATTATGTAGTTGCTATGAGTAACAGATGGATGAATAATGTCTCATCATTGTCTTTTACCCCTTCATTAATTCTTTTTAGGGAGCAAGATATTTTTCATCAATCAGTGTTGCTATAAAAAAAAAAAGTATGAAAGTATAAAAAGTATTAAAGTATAGTATTGACAACTGACAATAGAACTTTTGACAACACTTGGCTCCAAAAAGAAGAAAAAAAAGAAAAAAAAGAATCCTACACCATAACCACGGTCAACCTTAAGATTTACCTTTCTGTCTGTAGTGGCTACATATTCTCATAGTATGTGTCGATGCACTTTTGCATCTGTAGACATTTTAGCACCCAAAATGTGCATAGAAAATTGAAGAATACTAAAAATATTGCTAAAAAAAAAAAAAAAAAGAAGTGTTTACATTGGATAAATTGAACAAATTGTGACTTTATTATGGATGCATGTTCATGCGTGAATCAATAAGAGGACTGCATCTCTGATTGAACAAGACACTGAAACATTAGATGGAAACAAAATTAAATGGCAACATCTATGAAGAAATGCACAAAATGAATGTTAGACAAAAGCTCTGACAAATGGTGTCAAACTACAAGAAGAGAAGCCAGAGGATGAGGCTGAAGTCTTACATGATCCTGATCAGTGGTTCAGTTCAGGGGCAAAAGCTAAAGCCCAAATACCTGATAAAACACCTCCTACATCCTATGTGAGCTCCTCAATCACCAACTCAAATGATGATGATGAACCAACTAAGATACATATTTACAAAACACTAGTGGATCCTCCGTAAACATCAGTGATGCATTTAGAATTAAACCTGACTTCTGACAGACTCATGCTTTTATTCAGCTCAAGTGCTGCTCACACTAAGCCATCGGTGAACATACACTTAAAGCCTCTGTGCGCTTCGTATAAATTATCCAACTGCAGGTTCTAAGAGTTTATTCCTGTTTCTCCTGCATCCCACTGGTTCTCCATCTCTTTCCAACAAGTCTCTGCGGTTAATACACTACTCACATCATTGCATACTGGGCTTTTGTAGAATAGCATGGGTTCAACTGACGGATTATACGTTTGGGACAAGAATTGTTGGATGCAACCCTCCCCTAATTCTGCAGTGGTTAGCAGGGGGTTTCACCGTCTGTTCTGGGGGTACGAGGGCTCTTTGTCTGAACCATGTCCACCAACAAAACATCCTTTTCTCTCACAAGCAATACATGAAGCAGCTCTCTATTCAGAGCACACCATCAGCTCTGAAGGAGATGAAGGGTTCACACATAAACAGTAGTTTCCAGGCTGAACAATATGACAGTTCATTTCAATAAAAAGAACAGAGAAAGAGGAGAACATTATTGATAGTTTGTTAGTTTCTCCACCAATTGCAGCTCTATTCATTCGTTTGTTTTGAGCAGAAGAAAAAAAATAAACTTGTGTACAAAGAACTAATATCAGAACAAATAAATAAATAGAGGTGATATAACAATATAACAATTACCATTTACACTAGCAATAACAAAATTAATTCAGTAAGCATTGCTCAGAAAGGAGTGCGAGAAAGAAAACTTATTAAAACACCCCCTCACTTTTCCAACATAACACACTACTTTTGTTTCCTTTATGATAAAGTTACATCTGTTTAGAGTTCTAATGATGTAAATAACAGATAGTAAACAGATTAGGAAAACTGATGTATATTATACTTAGTAATCATCTAAATCATGGGTTGACAACCTTTGCTATCTAAAGAGCAATTTTAAAAACAGAAACAGAAAAAAATTCATCTGCTTAGAGCCAAAATATAGCCTTATGTGTTTTGTAGTTTCAGTGCATGTACAGAACTACAAATAAATTACAGAACTAAATTAAAGAAACAGTGAAATTTGTCACTATTGTGTAGTACAAAAAATATTGACTGGTAGGTGAATGCTTTCTTTGCAATTAAGTAATCAGATGCTGCTACTACTACTACCACTACTACCACTACCAATACTACCACTACCACTACCACTACCACTACCACTTTTTGATTTATTTGGAATGCAGTTTATATTTTTGTAATTCCATTACATCAGAATAACTTTATGATTGGGAAAATAGCAGAATGTGTAAAAAAAAAAAAAAAAAAAGAAAAAAAAGTAGTGTTTAAATTTTTTGTGACAAAGCAACATGGAACCTATATGAGAAGGCCCAAAAGCCAAATGTGGCCCAGGAGCCACCGGTTGCCCATCCCTGATCTAAATGATAATCTGCATAACTTTTAATACAATACATTTCACCAATAATCACATACCAACAATGGTAAAGGACGTGACTCATACCAACATGGTAAACAATGACAAGCACAAACCAACAAAGGTAAGAAAGAGCCAAAGATGGAACGGCCCAGTAATTAACAAAAGGCCCCGCCCCCTGTACTGTGACCAGACCATCTGTTTGTAAAGTGATTTAAAACTGTGTATATTGTAGAATTTCTTGTGGTGCAGATCCAGACTGTTCCACACACATACAGACTGACTGACTAAAGCACTTCCTGGTATTTTGAGCCTTAGGTAGTATACAATTTCCAAAGCTTTTTATGTCTTAAGTACTTTCTCTAAGTGAAAAAAAAAAACCTTTGCATGTCATTTGGTAGTGATTTGTTGAAAGCTTTACATAAAATTAACAAGGTATAACATTTCACAAGTTCATGGATCTTACATACGTTGGACTGAAGAAAGAGATTATTACTTTGTGCTTTAAATTCAGCCTTGTGTACGATCCTCACTGTTGGTTTTTGTCGTATGAATAATGGATGTGTGGAACATTGGTAACTGTTTCCCCACACTTCAATACAATAGGAGAGATAAGTTGAAACGACAAAACCTTAAATCATGGTTAAAAGTAGAATATCACACGTAATGGTCACATGGTTTTTGGGAGGGCTAAAACGGTCTCTTGTGCAGAACAAAAGCAGAAATGTAACTAGAGTGGACTGCATTGTACAAGCACAGTATTTAGAGGGTGCATGAGGTTATAATTAGTCTCAGTTTTAGGTTTTGAGCTTTATACAAATGCCAGCATGTTAACATTCTCACAATAGATAACTTGGCTAATCAGTAGGCTATGCGAGTGTGGGTATGTGTACAAGTGTGACTGAGCTTCCGCATCTTTGCTGCTATTTTAGAGGCATTTTTTAAAGAAATATCTGACAAAATTCTGAGGTTTAGATACTCTTAAAAAACTGTACTGCAATAAATGTACTTAGCTGCATTCAGACGCCACAACCAAATTAGGTTAATGTCAGTGAAATAGTGTTCTTTCTGTGCAATGTCAGTAAAGGAATGAGAATGAGGAGAAGGAGGACCTGTTTCCTGAGGTCAAACTGGAAATTGATGCCAAGTCCAAATAAAGAATTCTGTTACAGGATGTGTGACCTGGTCTCCTTCCTATTTAACCTCATTTTCATTGTCTTGTACACACAGTTTGATGGAATGAGTGCATGAGCAGCCCCATTAAATACGCTCTCCAAAATGTTCCTCCCCTCAAAACGGAAATGCAGCATTGTATTCCCGCTGACAGAGGTGTCCTCATCATACAGACGCTGCTCATGGCTGAGCTCTGGTGTATTCTATGTCTCACAGTGTGGAGCCTACGCTGCCTCCAGAGCCCACAGCTAATTATTACTGTTTGTTTGTTTCCATGCTCATAAACTCATACAGAGTATGGCAGTTGTTCAATACACCATATGCTGCAGTGACTCAATACTTCAGAAAGCTGCAAGTTGTGTTCTGCACAACGAGGAAAATATAATTGTCGAACATATCGTTTCTCATCTCATTTGGTGGTCTTGTAGGACTCGGAGGGTGTGTTGGGAACTGCATTGTCTCTAAGTGCAGGAAATGACTGGCAGCTCTCCCTTCAAAAACACAGATGATGTCGACACCTGATTAGTGAAACATGTTTCCATCTGGACAAACAAGGCAGTGGTTGGGCCAAAGTTATATTCACTTAAACTATTTGACTCCTTCAATCCCTTTTAATCAATAAATATCCATCCATCTTCTGTACCCGTTTTATCCTCACTAGGGTCATGGGGATCAATAAATATGAGTTTAAGTATTTTTCATTTGATATTTTAAATTTATTTTTGACTTTTAACTGCCAACTCAGACATGAGGGCAAATCTGACCTTTTCAAGAGGACTGAAAGGAAAATGACTGAAAAACTGAGACATGAAACAGATTGATTCATATAAGATTAGATACAAAAATCAAATTTGATCAAAAAAATCAATTTGAGAACATTCTTTGAGCACCTCAAACACAGTGTCTTTAAATAAATGTTTTGGTTAAAAATGTTAAAACTGATAATGTTTTGTTGTCATTCATTCAAACTCTGACTCTGTTATCCAGTGCTGTGCAACTTAAAATAAGCTCATTAGTTACTGGAACTTGTTACTTGTTTCAAAAGTAATTGAATTATTTGACCAATTACAGTATTATAAAAGTCACCCTTTACTTGGAAATGTATTCTTTGTATTATTTTTACATGTTATTTTAGTTACATACTGTTGTAAAGTGACATCTATTACATTACATTTATTTTCCACTATGTGTATGAGAAATGTGTGTCTACTGCTTTTCCACTGCTGGTATCAGTTTGACTTGAAGCTTAGAACTGAAAGTTAGGATTTGTGAAATGAAATGCAGTCAGTATTTTTCAGGTGAGAACATAGCTGTTTACACTTGAAAT
Source organism: Ostorhinchus rueppellii (assembly GCA_030068375.1). NCBI lineage: Eukaryota > Metazoa > Chordata > Actinopteri > Kurtiformes > Apogonidae > Ostorhinchus > Ostorhinchus rueppellii. The sequence goes on from JAQQZY010000005.1 coordinate 9,977,123, forward strand.
CTGTGATCGATGTACTAAGGTAAAACTAACTTGCTAGGTTGGCAGCCCAGATCCTCACACGATGACACATTACATCTTGATGAGGCTTAACTGATCTGTGATGTGCATGATTATACATCATAATCACCCTGACCTGCTTGGACTCTGGTGAAACCGGTGCTGGAAATAGTGTCTGAATCTCTGGTGGTCCATGTCCAGTCAAGGTGAATTTGAGTTCAACTATCATCAGCACACGTGGCTACAGACACTTGAGGCATATTTTAGTCCATACTGATTGAAGATACTGATGTTTTGTTTTTTGTTTTTTTTTTAATCAAATTAAAGAGCAGTCTGGAAGAATTTTAATCATTTGTATCGAGATCTACTAATATAAGGATGCTATTTTTGAGGGGTTGTTATGTTCCTTGAGTGTACCGTGGGCCAGATTGAGATGGTCCACAGGCTGTTGGGTTGTATTTTGCAAGTGTGTATTATAGTGTGACAAAATGTTTGCAGGGGGGTTGGTGTGGGTGGATGGGTCAACAATCTTCAGTCACTTCCACCTACATTCTCGCTGTTGTGATCAGCTTCGCTGGGGCAACCGAACAGCTCACGCCGCAGCAGGTTCCCATCGTACTCCAGAAAGGTTAGATACAGATTCCGGAAAAACTCCACATGCTTGTTCTTTACTCTCAGTTTCTTGGGGGAGTTCCAGTGGATCACCTGCAGAACCAAAGCAGAGTAAAGGTTAGCTACTTTCTCTATTGTCACAACACGGCAATGAGATTCTTTTACAAAGACAATAGCTTCAGTCCTAATCATCAGCCACATATGCCCCGCTTCATTTCAATTAGACACAATCCAGAAACAACAGCACAGTTTAGCACAGCACATGGGTTGACTGAGGAGAACGAGGATATTCAACTAACAATAAAGAAACAGCTTGATACTGACAAACATAATCAGAGAAACATAATAGAAAGTACTTTATGGAAACAACATGACACTGCAGAACAAGGAGGTGGAAGGCAGAGTGTTAATAGTTCAGAGTTGAATAAAATATTAGCAAAGGAACATCTGTAGGTGAGTAAATGAGGTGGAGATGGAGCTGGAAACTCACCGATCACAGTTTTATTCATTTAGTCTACATGGTTGGTAAACTATCCGGTTGTTAAGCTACTCACAGTCTTTACACATATTCAATCAACTGCAATACTATGTCTCATCCAGTTGTCATTCTACTACTTTATGAGGGGTAGAGGAAGTGGATGAAGCCGATAAAGTTGGAATTCTTAAAAAAAAAAAAAAAAGAAAAAAAAAAAGAGAAAAAAGTCAGTTTTAGCTAACTAACATTACTTCCCTGAACTAAACTAAACTGGCTGCACTTTATGTATTTATCACATTTTAATTGTATTCTAAATTGGACTTTAAAACTGTATTTTACATGCCTTTTTAATGGCATCTTGCACTTTGTGACCCCTGTCTGTGAAAAGTGCTCTAAAAATAAAACTTACTTCCCACTGTATCTGTCCAATCAAATGTTAACAGCTGGAGTCCTTTATGAGGCGTTTCAGATCTTCACATTTTGTATTTTGTTTATCAGACCTTGATCTGTGCTGTCTAACTCAGGGGAAGGTAAATTAAGTAACAATTTATGTCAACACACACAGCTGAGCAGGAAGTAAAGTAATGCACATGCAGCGATGAAGAACCAAGAGTGTAAACAGTATTTAAGGCACTTAAAATCTACTGCAGGTAAAACACTGATGATTAAAACTAATTGTCACATTTAAGTTGAATAAAATAAATTTTTCCTCTAGGTGTACCTTTTAGATTGTGATTGGTGCCTTATTTAAGAAAGAAGTTATAGTTAAAGAGTAATTTAAAACACAAAAAACTATTGATAAAACAGGACACGAGATAGGGCACTGTCCATGGTGCTGAACAGCAATTTTCATAGTGTAAAGGATGCCTAGAAAGTAAATATAAAACTTAAAATACTTTTGTGTGAAAATAAGAATGTATTTAATCTCTATACATTTGGGATTGGTATGTGCCTGTCCACTGGTTTCACTAATGACCTCAGGACCGGGTGAAAATGTGAATTGTTTCAGTGTGTTCCTATAACACCTTCCTCAGGCATTCCAAATAAATTAACGTGAGTGGAGAGAATTCTGTCCCTTCTACAACCTACTCCCTGTCCTCCTCTTTGTGCAATTGTCACAGCCATGCAACATGTAAATGTACCACTGCAAATATTAGTCATTCATGAAACATATTCTGCTCCTCAAATTCTATGTTTGGAAAGAGAAACTCTAAAAAACAGCAAGAAATTCAACAAATACCTCTGGCCTTCCATTGCTAACTTTTGACTACATAACCTGCATGAATTTTGACAGTGGTGAGCAAGTAAATCTGGTTATTTGTGTCTTGTAGATGATAAACCTGCCTGGTGTGTACAGGAGACAAACGTGGTGCCAGCCACTACAAACCTAGCCCGTCTAATATATTGTTGCTTATTTTGCTATTAATCCAGCTGATGTCATCATGTCTATCCATGTGGTGGTGTCAGCATATCAACTGCCTCTATATATGCAGTACGTTTGAAGTAAATTGAAACTAAATTGATGTTTTTACAGACATTTGAAATTTTGATCATTATAAGTAAATGGGAGAAGAAAAAAGATTTTTAAAAATAAAAAAAAAATTTAATTGCATCTATTGTGGGTCATTGGCAATCTATAAACAAAATCAGGTATGAATATAACCTGTAGTTTTGCTGCTACAAAAATTTGAAATTATGCCTATTATAAGTAAATAGGGGAAAACTGATGTTAAGAAATTGTAAAAATGTAAACTTTGACCTACATTTCCCAAAATGTATTTACATATATTCTGGGTCACTGGCAATGTAAAAACTGAATTTGATATGAATTCAACCAATAGTTTTGCTGCTACAGACATTTGAGATTTTTCCCATTTTAAGTGGGGAAAAAAAGATTAAAAGATTTTAAAAATTCTTTAAAAAAAATTTTAAGTTTGACCTACTGTTCCCAAAATATAATAACCACATTTGTTCTGGTTCACTGGCACTCTGTAAACCTAATTTAGTATGAATTAAACCAAGTGTTTTGCTGTTAGAGCGTTAACAAACAAGACGAACCAAACAATACCCCTTGCCTCCTCTTTGGGGGGGCAGGGTAATAACAGAATTGCAGAGGTTTGGACATTCAGCACAAGTTATGACACCGGCCTTAAACCACCACGGCAACTAGCATTCTCTTCAGCCTGTAAAGCTCTGTGGAAATTATTGTTATGAAACTTCTCGAGTGGATAAAATACATCATAAAATGTTTAAATGGAAACAACTAAACATAACTTTCATTGTGCAGATGAAACACATCAAGTTGATAATGTTTCTTATTTAGAGGGGAAACAGTTTTCATATAAAAAATTCACTCTACCAGAATGAAGACCAGCCAACAATGCTGATTGGATAATGTTTGCAATTACACGTTTTAGAATCAGTGAAACTCTGGATTCAGCATGTTCATGGTACATAATGTAACCTGATTATTTTAATGCAGGGAAACATGTAAGATGTAGGAGATGTAACTGTTTGGCAAACTCCTCTAGGAGGCTCACGTTTAAGCATCTTCCACCAGCTGAGATCTGTCCACTGCTGTAGTTGTTTTATTCCCTTTTTGTAGAATTATACAACATTTTTACATTATATAACTTAAATATTTAAGGAAACACTTCAGCTGTTTGAGTGGAATATCATCTCCACTCGCACACATTCACCACAACATCGAGGATCATCAATCTTCAGGTTGTTAATATTTTGATATCATTTAATTTGAAATACATCTTTATTTATGCTTTGAGCAATTATATTAATGAGCTATAACACTAACTAAATCATTAAAAGATACCACTGGGCCTTTTTATACTTGATTAGATTCAAAGCTTTGAGGCCAAACTAAATCTGTACAGATGGCTGCTGGTGATGGAGTCTAATCACTGACACATTAAGTCAAATTGATGTTGGGGAAAAAGTACACTGTTAGAGGGAGTGGCTGAAATTCATGTACACTCAATCCTTCAGGGGTCTTTTCAACCGGCGTTTCACGATTATCACATCTCAGTACAGTACGTTATGTGTTGTACTCCATATATTTTACACTAATGACTTGAACAGTAAGGTGTGATATTTTAATCCTGTCCATATAAACAGGTCAAAAAAGCTAAATGTGATCTAAATAAAAGCAGTGATGTGGTCTGTGAGGGACAGAATAAGACAGGGAATGTATTAATAGCAACTGAAAGGTTGAAAAAAAATGTCAAATCCAAATTAGACCCCAAAATTCGTCATTGGACAATTTAAGACAATTTTCTTTAAACTTTGAATTCTACATGCACTCAGATGAGGTCCAGATAAAAGTTCTGACTGAGGAGGTGTGTGAATAACTCTTTTTGCAAAGTTGTATTAAACAGAGGCTGAAAAAAAAAAAAAAAAGAGTGAACAGCTTAAAAAAACCCAAAACGCTGATTTCAGACACACTTTCATTGTTTACTAATAACTGTCTGCTAAACGACCTACCATCAACCAGTGTCTGATCTTGGAACAGAAATTTGATCCCATTCCCTTCAGAGTATCGGCTCCATCTTACTTCAAACTTTATAACTATAATATCATAAAGCAATGAGAAATCCCTTCATGTTTCTTGAATTACAATACATCTATTTTTTTGTGTCCATGATCAGTAACGAACCTCCTAAATTCCGTCAGTCTGTATGTAATAAATAAAACGCCCACTACTGTTCAGCTTTGAGTGGCTTTTATCTTCAGAAAAGACAGATTATGACACATTCCTCTAAAGCTAAAATACAGTCGCTGGAAATATTATTAGACTATCAAAAATAATTGTTATGCACTCTAGTACTAACTCCTGTGTGTATCATGTGACTAAAACAGACAGAAAAGAAAACATGGAATGCCTAAAAGCTCTGTTTTTATCAGTACAATACCACAGATACTGACAGAAGAACTGAAGTGATTTTGGTTATTAGCAAGAAAACATAGAAAATGGATAGATATCAGCTCTGAAATTAAACTATTATGAGCTAATATTGTTATTATATTTGTCCAAACAACTGTACCTTTAGTTGTACCAGGCATTAAAATGAACTTGGTGGCCTAATATTTTTTCCCAGATCTGCTGTTGGACTCACAGGATCCATTATATAGTACAAACACTAACATTAAAATATAGATGAATAAACTGCTTGATGGAAAAGCAAAGCAGTTCCTAGGGCCTGGAGGAAGACCCAGCTCTACACCAGCACCAGATCTGTGTTGATGAAAGTACACGTTCCTCTATGAGACAGTTTGTTGATGAGTTTTTGTAGATGTTTGAAGTGACTGAGTGTTGGAACAGCAGGGACAGGAGGGTCTCACCTTCAGGTCTGACACGTCTTTGTAGCACTTCTCAGAGCGGGTGTGGTCTGACAGCTGGACGTTCCAGAAGCAGGGCAGCTGGTGAACCAGGAAGGGGTTCTGTTTGATCACAGCATTGAAGATGTCCTGCACGCACACACACATACATCAATGTTAAGCTTTGCCATATGTTACATCAACTACAGGATATCAGCAGCGTACAGTCTGCTCTAACCCTGCTACTGGGTTATTTGATGACCACAGAAAGCCTCATTTATCATATGTGACATAATTTAGTAGAAGAATGGATTTGATAGTTTTTACATAAAGTGTGAAATAAAATAATTACTGCCAATAAATGAAAACCACAATTTTAAAGTAATGTCGAAAGTATAGAGCTTTATGTACTTTGTTTGAAGGGGATATATTTTGTGTGTGTGTAAGTGTATTATATCTGGTTATATATGGATTTGGTGAAGGTCCAGTTCTTGGTATAGGGCACGGGGAGGGGGATATTGAGACTGTCGTTTCATATCTGGGTTGTATGTTTATTTGTTTGTTATACATTTGAAATAAAAAGACCTTGATCAAAAAAAAAAAAGTACAGAGGTTTATATGGGTTCTTTGGTTTATTTACAACTTGTCTCATAACAATAAAATGTATGCACTGTACTATAGGACTAAGAACTATGACGAGATGATGACTAATCTACAGCTAATGCAAAAATAACAACAGTAAGATCAAGTGATTCTGTTTGGTCTCCTTGGGTTTCTTTCCCCCAGTCAGATGTGACCATATTTGTCCAAGAGGATGGAGACGGGAAAGAGCAAACAGTGAAATATTAACAAATATAACAAACAGAGCTCTGTTTCATTATAATAACAACAAATTCTTGCTATATACACACATACATATTGTATAAACACAATAATCCTCATCATCTCCCATAATTAAAACTTGTCATTTTCCATTTTCCCGAGGGGTTTGCCATTTGATGCACAGGAAATCCAGCGTTCTACACCAGGGATGTGTGATATCAAAATCTTAGCTCATGGTCAGTTTTAGTTCGTCAGGCAACCTACATTTAACTGGGATTTTAGAGTAAAAAAATAAACAAAATAACAGTGCTGTCAAAACTATTCTACACAGTTACATGTCCAATTTTCTAGTACAATTACAAAGAGCATTGTAGTAACTCGTTGCCACATGGTTGTCCCTTGCATGGGCTGTTAGGCTAGTGAGTCTCTCCTGCCTTCATCATCATCACTCACTTATCCATATAGTTGTGGTAGTGTTTATTATATAGTTCATAGATGATAGAGGTTTCTATTATTTATACTAATGGCTGTAGTAGTTGTTGTATGTCCACTGGTAATAGTAAGTAAGTAAAACTTTATTGATATACCACTTTTTTAAACGTGTTACAAAGTGCTTCACACATGTAGAGATGGATAAAAAACATATAGTTCAGCCAGGATAATAAAACACAATAAATATGTAAAAACATTTCTTTCCACAAGTATTTTGACAAACACACAACATGACAGTATCCTGGTTTTACTAAAATGCTTGTTTATACAAGTGAGTTTTTAAAATACTAATACTTGCACTTCTAGTAGTATTAACAGTTATGGACATTTGTTCTGGTTGTTGGTAATTATACTAATACCAGCTAATCTATTTTTGATATTTCAGGTTCAGTTTGCAGTGCATCAATTACATCCATGTGTCATCCCCTTCTTCCCCTTCTTCTCCCCCACTCTCTCCTTTTCTCCTCCTTTATCATCTCTATTCAACCCCAACTGATCAAGGCAGACAGCCATCCTCCAGGAGTCAGGGTCTGCTTGAGGTTTCTGCCTGTTAAAAGGATGCTTTTCCTCCCCACTTTCACCAGTCACAAGTGTTTGGTCCTGGTGGATTCAGTTGGGTTTCTGTAAATTGGCTTGAGAGTCTAGTTTCACCAGCTCTATATGTAAAATGTCATGAGACAACTTTTGTTGTGATTTGGTGCTATACAAATAAAATTTCATTGATCAATTAACTGATAGTCTGTTTACAAGTAACACTTTAGCATCTGTCCAGACTTAAGTGTTGAGGAGAGTTTATTTAACATGTTGTTTTGCTACTGATGAAGAAATAATGATGAAGAATTACTCGACCAATCAACAGCAGGACCGACACCTTCAGTGAGCAGTGAGTCTGATTTACACAGGCACTTTAGAGTTATGTTAGTGTAAAAACATTTTTGATTCATTGTAAAATTCTGGTGGGACAAATTAGCCTGCCACAGTCTATGATTATTAATGGAAACACTGCAGCAGTATGTACATCAAAATGTGGACAAGAGTTTATTTCATCTGACAGTCAAGACTACAATAACGATGGACCAAAATGATGTGAAAATGCAGATGTAATAGTCAGTTAATAACAAAGGCCGTAACACACAGCTAAGTCACCCAGGTGACACATTTCTGATAGTTGATGATGATTCTATTTCAAAATATCATACGGCCACCCAGCCTTAGCATGCATTGACCCAGAGTTAGAAATGAGTAGCTGTTAACTACAGAAGTGCTTACCAACACTATTACATCAGTGTCAAATTTAGATAAGTTAGCATTTTTGCATCCTTTTATCATGGTTTCATATTTTGTTGACATTAGATTATGTACTGTTCGAGGGATTTAATGGTCTAATTTATCACAGAGAATACATAACTATTACAAAAAATCTCCTCATTCCATGTTTACTCCTCTGGGCTCAATGCTAAATGTTATTATACAGAGGCATGTAAACCTATGAAAGGCTTTTAAAAGATGTAATCTTTGCTGATGTTAGAGGTATTTCTGTTGGGTTTATATATATATAGAATACTAGACATCTTGGTGTCTTGGGAGTCTTTGGAGCTGTCTTTGCAGTATGTATACATCCTGCTACTTCCTGAGGTTCTGGATGCTTTACTCTGTTGATGTCCTCACTGCTACTTGAGATCTCAGCTGATTGAGGTGTTTCACTTTCCACACACTTGTACTGTCAAATGTTCTCCAGATGTTACTGCTGTGGGGACAGTTCACTTTGCGATCCTCTTCTGTCTCATTAGTGTTCTGCAGTCGTCCAGATGTTCAGGACTTTATTTCATATTTACTGTAAGTGTAATCACAGTCATAAAACCCAATACCTCACATTGCATTGAGGAAATGTACTTTGTTTATATCCAGGGGAGTTTCTGGCTCTTGGATGGCTTGCTGAGATCTTTGCTGCTTCACAAGATAAGAGTTTCAGTGACAGATTCCAGCTTCTTAATGGGAGACATAAAAACTCTATAGCCGCATAATGAATGCTGCGATAAAGACGGCTGACAGTCCATTGGAGGAGCTCATACGGTACAAGGCAGATGGAATGCCGAAACGATTTCCAAAGCCCCCGTTCATTTTCCAAACTGCGTACCTTGCGGGACTTTGCTTAATGAAGGTTTAATTAAAATCTCATAAACGCACCTCATCTAGATGAGCTCTGAATAGTTTGAAGATAATGGAGAGACCCTTAACCAAGGTCTTGCAGTGTGCCCTTAGAATCTTCGATATGGAATACTGCATGGTTAGATAAGATGTATTTATGACCTTCAGGACCAACGTGTGCAGAGACAGGACATTCCTGATCTAAATGGCAAGATTTACTGAACAGGGAAAATTAAAGTGATGCCACAGTCTTAAAAAAGCACTTATGGGAGCAGCCAGTTTGACAAAGGATTTAGTGCAAATTTAATGCAAATTTTAGAACAATGCGGCTAGGTCATTTCAAGATCTACCACGTGTAGGACACGTTATCAAAGGGTCACAAACAAGACAGTATAATGAGGGCATGTATAATCTAACAACACAGAGGTGAAATTACAGGTTTTGTGAAAAAAATTTACAAGGGAGTAAAATGCTTCAAAAAATCAGGTCTAACCTCTGTCAACTGGGTTACATCTGGAACTGTACTACTTATGAGGCAAATACAGAAAGACCTATTTATCTGTAGGTGACCATAGGACTGAATTCTGACTTTCACACTAAAACCCATCCTGTTCTCTACAGGAATGTAGATAATTTTTTAAAATAAATTTAAACCACCATCAGTAACACTGTGCACTGTCCATGGTCCTGAACCATCAAAAACAACTGAACATTTGAATATTCCTGATCTGAAGACTTCATGTGTTTCCTGAAAGTTCTTTGATGTGAAGGATGATATGAAGCCTTACAATATGCTGAGAACAAACACTAGAAGGCTATTCAAAACACTGACGTATAAATGTGTGTAGCAAAACAGACACGTATCCAAAAAATCTCTGCTGAGAGTGTCTATGTATAATGCACAGACAGGAAGTCAGACTTCATTGTGCATTCAAGTGCACCTTGTAAATCTATATGTAAATGGACACAGAGGTTGTTGAAAATAATATTTTAAAAACATTTTAATTTTTTTTTTCTTTTCTTTGTTTAAATGCCTTTTGGGACATCTTCAAAACCAACATTAGATGGACAAACTATTTTATCAACCTATAACTATGTGACTGGCAGGAACTGCAGGGGCTGGTGAGCATGGCAATACATTATTACCTCCGCCCAGGAGGCATTGTGATCGCCTGAGTTTGTGTGTGTGTGCGTGCGTGCGTGCGTGTGTGTGTTCGTTCGTTGCGGCAACTTCAGCCGGCCACAAGGGGGCGGAGGTCTGCACTCTCAGTGCTTTTCTAGTATTTACTTATTTTGTACACGGTCCCACGGGCCCCTCCAAGTGGAGGAGTTCAAGTATATCGGGGTCTTGTTCACGAGTGAGGGAAGGATGGAGCGTGAGATTGACAGGCGGATCGGTGCGGCGTCTGCAGTGATG
>JAQQZY010000005.1:9989828-10004532 GCA_030068375.1 Ostorhinchus rueppellii
AGGCCGCCTGGACTGTGGATGAAAGGCGTGTTCATGCCTTTCATCCACAGTCCATCTCTATCCATCTATCCATCTATAATGTACATTACTATAGTATAAATTAGGAATGCATACTAATTGTTTTTTTTATAACTGTTACTAATAACTTCCTGCTTCTCATAACCAGTAACAATAACAAACAACGATAGCTCCCATTCTTAAAATTGTTTTATTAATATTTCAAATCAGTGGTAAAACTCAGTGAATAGTAAAATAAAGGCTTCTACAGAACAAAAAGCCTATGGCTGCTTGAAATGGACAACAGACCAATGGTTTTTAGTCACTTACTATTTATGCACACAAATAATTTGGTGATGATCGACTGCTGTTTACAGACATTAAGCTATGTTAAGCTTTTTCTCTATAATGCACACCTGTGGAGAGGAAAAGGCTTAATGTAGACAACATCTATAAAATTGGGCTTGTCATCCTGATTTTTGTAGAAGTGGAAGTGGGTTGCCAACCACTCCTTGAAAAATGGAATCATCCTGTATGATATATGCATCCTGTATTGAGCTGAAAAGGGACAGACTTTGTTCCGTATTACCGTGAAAATCAAAAATAGTCTGTAAAATGTCAATGGAATTAATGAAAGACGGGCCACTTTAAATAAAAATGTACAGTAAACTTATTCCCAACTCTGTCCTGCTCTGTGACCAATGAGCTGACAGCACACACAAACACAAAATGACAATACAGAATTTGGTTCTTCTCATTGGTTGATATACTGGTCTTTGTGAGGACGATACTGGAAGACAAGCATTGACAACAAACCAGCATGGGCGACATGAACGACACTGATTTTTGGAACTTGGAGTCAGACACTGCCAAGTTGAACTTGGGTGACAATAGATCACTGTTCTTGGGCATTAAGTTAGGTAAAGGTTGTTTTTTTTTTATTTATTTTTTTTATTTTTTTACGTTAAGCATTTTAGAATGTCCCTCCTCATCTCATGCTGTTGCTGGACCAAAACAATACTTGTTCTTCCTCTTCATCGTGCAACTTAGCAGACAGTAACTGAAAATAACAATGTACCTCCTCTTCTTCTTTTCTTCTTTTATGGTGGTTGGTAGGCAACAACGTGCACTGTGTATTGGTGAAATACGCAAAATCTAAGCAATTTAGATTTATTATTATGGGCTCTGTTTATTGATGAAAATTAATTAACGGAATTATCTGAGCAACGCAATTTTATTCAACATCAGACTGATTATCTGTACTGATAGTTATTCTACATCCTTAGTATAATTAAATCCTCATTTTGTTGAAAAGGTTTGACTTCAAGTTTAGCTTCACACAGACACAGTCAGTAGAAAGACCTTCACAGAGCTTCTCAAGTACATTTCAGAGCCTGTAATTTCTCACTTTTACCGCATTGGAGAAGTTGAATCAATACTTCTGCTTCCACCAGTCTTTTTTTTTTTTTTTTTTGCACAAGTATCTGTACTTCTATTGGAGTAAAAATAAATGCGAGGACTTTTGGCCCTTCTGTCAATCACACCGACAGCGAGTTCAACAACCCAGCAACTTTGCAATGTGTTCAGGTGAGTTTTCTACTGCTCCCACTGAAACGTGTCTACTGTCAATTTCACAGAAGTCCTGTACCAGGCCATGCTGTTTGTTTTGGGTTATAGTCAATAGAAAGATTATCTTGCTGCTCCAGCAGCTCACATAGAGCCATATGTCTGTAGGACCAAAAGACCTGCTGGATCTAAAGGAAAGAAAGGGAAACATAGGCACTGGCAAATAATAACAAGGTGTAATAGAATCCAATCAATTTCACTATCAGCTGCTCTGAGGCTCGCGGTGAAAGCATGCCCCACGTCTTTCTGAAAAAATGCTTTTTCAGACAACTTTTACCAAGCCTTCTGGATGCTTGTATATTTCAATTTCAATTCCTGTGCACATGCTGAAAGAATCTGCCTCAGTGCAAACTCCTTACTTTGACGTCTGGGCTTTGAAATGTGGGAAACTGGTATTTTGTGAGGAAATAAAGAAAAGAAAAAAAAAATTACTTGGACTGACTTTGGATGTTTCTCATTACAGACTGCAAATGATATGTCTGAGGATGGTTTCATGAAATGTTGCATAATATTCAACCAAACAGACAAATGTTGTATGGTATTGTTTTAAAAGGGAGGTATGTGTAGATATGACAGAACTATTGAGTGTAGAATTTAATGGCATATTACAGTGAGGGTGCAGATTAGAACCAGCTTAAGTGACTATAGTATTTACCTGACTTAACCTCATCCTCATCATTTTTTTCTATCTTTCCTTCTGATTTGAAGGGGATGTAGCATAGGTTCTTCAAGTTTCTACTTTTTCTCCCAGTCCTTGGAATGCATGACTTTTTCATGAAACGCAGGATTTCTACAGTTTTCTGGTGCTTTTAATTAATAATCACCTCCAGGCAAAGAGACATACTGAAAATATACCACAATGGCTAAAAAAATTGTCTGGTATGATTTTCTTTTATAAAACGGGACAATTGGCCACATAAAACTTGTTCTAATGCCATGTCATTCTCCTGTTCTCGTAAGTCCATTTTCAGTTTTTGTGCAGTGAAGTTTACACACCACACCTTGTAAGAGCTGAATATCACATCCAGATGGGCTCCCCAATATGTGTTGCATCATAGATTCTGCTGTTCGGAGAGCACAGATAGAGGAACACGGACTGTTAGGACACCAAGGGCCTGATGTAGTAAGACCACAAATAACAGGTGAACATTTGCTTGCTTGCACTAAAAATGTGTGCGCCACTGATTTGTGCATCACAAGTGATCAACTTAGATTTCCTGTGCAAATAAAAGGTGCAAAGTCTTGAAGGCCACCCTATTTAAAAGAAGATTTTCTGTATACTACTCTGGTTGTTGTCATGGAGACAGTATGCCGTAAAAACTGCTCTGGGATACGCCAGCACTAATGGCAAGAGTGTGCTGGAATTATCCAGATGCACGGCAATGTAACGTTGTGAGAAGTTCAGTCATAGAAGGTATTGCATGACTCCTCCTTGTGACTGGTCCTAAATCATCCCCTAGTTCATGTAGAAGTTCTAGAATGGCATTGTTGGGCAGCGGGGATTCATTTTAGACCTAGCGGGATGTGAGGGTTGTTAAATTGAATGGCTGTCAGGCGTACATAATTTTGTCACACTGGGGGGGGTGTCACATGTCTCAATTATTTTTTTCTTCCATCATTCCAAAATTGTTGATGTGAGCAGAACTGATTGGTTCCGTGCGTTGCCTTTGGTTGGGTCTATGCCATCTCTTTGCTCTTTGTCATAAGAACTGCAGCCAGTTTTGCATGAATCTGTGTCAGTTAAAACCTGCCTTTCACGTAATGCTAAATATAGATGCAAAATCAGCCCTTGCAATCAGTTTCAGGTTTGGTAAATCACATTGTGTGCACCAAATTCATATTTGCATTTACTTCTCCCAATAATTTTGTGCATTCTACCAGAAATGCCCATTTTGCATATTCATCAAGACAAACATGCTAAATGGGCTGCACAAGCTGCTTTGCCTATTTGAAAGGCGAAATCCTTGGTGTGTCCTATTAGTAGATCAGCTTCAACGTGTTTTTGTGTATGCAATCAAATTTTTGCATGATTTTACATGTGCAAACATTTAGTCAATCAGGCCCTAAGACAGCACTGAGGGGAACTTTAAAGAAAAAAAAAAAAAACTATCATGGCAAAAACATGGAGAGAAAAAAAAAATCTTTAGGATGATCTGATCTTCACTGTCAAAGCACAGTATGGAGGCATATTCCTGCCAGAACCACACAAAACATGCTTTACAAATTTTCTGTGATTTACTGAATAGCCACAAAAATACAAACATATAAAACATGCATTGTCAATAGATCTTTCTAATTAAATATTTCTAGTAACTCGTACTTCAGAAGCAGACACAGCACATCTTGTTGATGCAAAAACATATATTGTACAAATATAAATCATATCTGACTGTTTTTTCACAAATAACCTGTGTAATTAAGCTCAACACCAGCCTTTTATGCTTTGAGTCAGTTCTTTAGAAACTGGCAAATCCCAAGTGCATAAATTGAGTTCTAGCACATAGTTCTACACGTTTGCTAATTTCCAGTGACCAAAATGAATTGTAATAGATTTAAATTAAAATATGCTGTCTTGAGTTTTATTAATTGCGAAATATCGGTTTGAAATAATTTCTTAGTAAGGAATGTCTCAAACAGTGCTATTGAAATATAAGATTATAGTTTCTGGAGCTGAAGCCATGACTGTTTTCTTAAAAAACTCAGTTTGTTTAAATTAATCCAGACTTTGTGTAATTTTATCTCAGTCTACCCTGGTAACCTAAAAGTATCTCAATAAAAGCACAACTGTCTGATTAGTAGAAAAATTAAAGTGATTTAGTGAAAACTTCAGTTTGATTTATTTATTTCATTCTACTACTGAAGTCAACTATAATACCATTTTATTCACATTTACAAAAGTGTAGGAAGACAGCAAGAAAACTGTATTTTCACATGTAGAACAAAGCAGGTTTTGGTTCTAAACTTTTTTTTTTGGTAACATTTTGTTTAAGTTTTAGCATGTATCTTCATCTTTTGGTGAATCAAACCCTGTGATTAGAAAATCATTTAATAACAATAAAGCAGACACTGAAACACAGTCAGCTGAATAAGTCTAGCAGTGCAGTGTTGTCATCGGCTCTTTGAGGACTCACCGGTGTTGAAGCCTCGGCCCAGGGCAGGCCAGGGTCGGTGGTTCTTCCACAGGTTCCCCAGATACCAGTCACTCTGGTTCTCCACTAGTCCCAGAACTTGCTGACCTGAATAAACCAAAGACTCACCATCAGTACCTGCCATAGGAATATATATTTTTTTACAGCTTCCATTTATGTAATTGTAATACAGCGGTAATGTTTTTCATTATCTTCTTTCTTGTATTTATATTTGTTTTGTTATTCATTGTGTCCTGAGGGTTTTTGGAAAAGTACTGTGGTAGTATTAAAAAAATAAATTACTTTTGAATTTAATTTCAATAATGCATGTCTTGAATAATAAGTATAGTTTAATATATTCCATGAGTTATTTCATGCTGAAATATTATAATTTCCGTCTTGTGGTACACGCACTTCCCTCGGACCAGCCCATCTTCTCTCCCATCGGCTACAGTAATTTTTCATTTTTAGTCATGCTGGAGGCACAGCTGTCATTATGTTGGCCGGCCCATCCATCCCACCCACGCAAACACTGCGCAAGCTCCAAACTTGCTGTTTAAACAGAGTCATTTCTGACTGACTTTGAGAAGACCACCAAATGCAACTGAAAGATTTTACTTCACAGATGCTTCGGTTTCCATTAAAACATCCCCTAATCAATGCTACATTTCTTAATGTTGCTAATTTCTTAATGCTTTGTCTTATGTAATGTTATATAGGGTTGAGATAGTGTCACATTTGACACCATCTCAACAAAAGACTCAAGTGAAGTAATTTCTGGTCGTTACCTGACCAAAGTTCATGAATGATAATCTAACTCCAGTTACTTGATGCCTTGATGGTAATGCACCTCTGAGCTGGTTTACAAGCAAACAACATTTACTAAACAATCAGATGAAGAAGCAGGAACAGCTATATCAACACTGCCAAAGCTCTAATAAAGTGTGGAGAGAATCTGCTTATGTGAGAACGCACCATCTCCATAATCTGTTTTGACATTCGTTATTTCTCTGCCGTTTACTGGTTGCCTCCTCCACATCATATTATCAAATTCAACATGTTACCATACTGGTGCAGATTTTGCTTTTTTGTGGTCCTGTTACTCCCTTTACTACAAATATAGTACTAATTAGTAATGGCCAACAAGTTTGATTTAATGTTACACTACCTGTCTTAATCTTAAAAGTTAGATTAAATAACTCAAACTAGTTAAGAGCCTCCATTCATAACCTGTTAAACCAGAAACTAATCCAACTCAATCACATAACATCACAACCTAAATAGAAACTTTGGCAAAATTACCCATAGATACATGATAGAATCTGGTTACCAGATCATTTTCATACACACTAGCTGTTGCTATTAAATGATCAGTTGCATTTGGGATTATATTCTTTGACACCAGCAGGCTTCTATTCTGAAATATCTGAACAAGAAGTGCTGTGTTTCAGTCACAATAGATATGAACTTTAACACAAACAGCAAATAAGAGAATTTTAACTAAAGTCTAAAAGAGTTGAAATTTTAGAGGCAATTTAATTCAATACGCTAAAGCCATAGCAGCTATTTAAGAATTTCTTTTCATCAAAGTAAGATAGCAGCTTTAAAAACTAATTACAAACATGTAATTTGATGCTGCTGTATTATCCTGAGATAAAGAGATAATTGAGCTGTGATCTCCTGCTCTCTGCTTGCCTACGGTCTGGTCTGTGTGTAGACAGAAATAGAGTTTGGTGGGGATCAGCAGCAGACACTTCAGGGTCAACTAGTTCAACAGAGAGCCAAGAGAAACATAATCCCTTCATAAAGTGGGCTTTAATGTCTCAGTCGACCACAAACGGGGAGAGAACTTTAACTGCCACGTCCTCTTGAACTGAATACTCAGCTCACACAAATTTATACAGAGATCAGAAAATGGGTTGAATAAAGAGAAGAGTAGTAGTTTCATGGTGGATTAATGGGTTCATTATTTTCTTTATTAATGGTTTCCTGTATACAAACAGATAAAAGAAACATGTTCAGTAAGCTTTTCCCCATTCAACAGTCCAAAAACTAAAAATGTCTCACTGGGTTAACATTGTCTTGCATAAACAATGGTTTGCATAGAGTTAACTACCATGAGAAACAGAATTAGCTACCATTAGAAATGTGGTCACTCACTACAGAAATGATGTTACTTAACATTAAAATGTTGTTTACTCACTTAAGAAATTGAATTAGTTAACATAACTGTGGGTACCGTGAGAGAAAGAGTTAGCTACTATTAGAAATTATATTGGCTAACATTAGAGACAACATTAGCTAATTTGCTAGTGAGAAATGGCCTTGGCCACTGAGATAACATGCTGGTGGTACAAAAATGGCATCATAAACACTGCTTGTTCTGATATTGATAGTTATACATTGTGATGAATAATAGCCCCCATTTCTGTCTGAGCGCCCTCCTCTCACCTTTCTCATTCAAAACACACCTCAACGTTGTCCTAAAGCCCCCTGGGGGGCTGGACCACTCCAACTGAGAGACACTGCTGTTGAGTTTCCTCCAATAATGACCAGAACCTACAGAAGGTACCAGACCTTTATTTGGAGGATGCATTTGTACTAGAGGCAGGCCTTCATTTCTAATCCTCTGATCCTTCCTCTGTTTAATAAGTAGAACTGGCCATATTTAGTGCCAAACCTTACTCAGATCAGCTCCCATTTTCTATGTTAAAAGTACAACAATACACCTATCTACAAATGCATCCTGTTGTTTCAAAACAAACACTCTAGTGTTTCAGTTAATAGAATCTTTTCATTTTTTAATGAGCTTTCATTGTGTAAACACGGTCCTCTTGTCATACACAAATGTTTGTGGAAAAGGAAGACACTCATCTGCAGTGACTGAAACCAAACAAAAACACCTCATATGAGGTCTAGAACAATAAAATGTTGAAAATAGCCAGATTATATTATATGTATTGAGTGTTTAAACTTTTGTTGCCATCAACGTTGTCCCCGATTATCATTAGAGATCCACCTTGTAGCTGCCTGGTTTTTACTTCAGGAAATTAGGAATAATTAGACATGGAAAGAGCTGACATGAGAAATGGTGTTAGCTTACTTAAGAAATGAAGGTTAAGTTGAAACTGGGGTGAGCTAATGTTAGAACTGGTGTTAGCTAACATCATAAATATCATTAGCTACTGTGAACAAACATCCTGCTCCAAGCACAAAACTGTCACGGAGACAAACTTCAAACTAGCGGTGTGAATCTATCATACTGAACCTTTAAAATGAACTGATTCTTAAAATTGTTCCTGGTCGGACAAATAGATAAATTGATTAGATGTTGCAGCTGTAAGAAGACCGACTGAGAAGATGAAGGCATAGTGGGGGAAGAGGTGTACCCTCGAGCTTGAGGGCGAAAGATTATGAGAGGCAAGCAGGGCAGAGATAAAGGTCGAGGAGATAGGCATTAGGGAGGAGACAGGAGCCTGGAGAGCCGGTATGGGTGTAGTGGTGGCAGCTTTAATGAAGGCTGTAAGGAAGATTAATGAGAGCTTATTGGAGCAGGCAGCAGAGAGCAGCCAGTGCCTTTACAAAGGCTGCAAAACAAAGAACACAGATCTGTGAACAAGGTGACGACTGAGCACGACAATTAGAGCTCTGAAACACAACACTGCTCCTTTTCCTGGGACTTCAGATGAGCTCCTACTTTAGTTTGAGAGTTCTTGGGAAAATGCTTTTATCTTTATCTTACTGAGAGCAGAGGGGGGTAGAGAATTACACTGCAGACCTGAGCATATTCTGTTTTATATTTTTAGTCAGGTGAGTACAAATGAACTGTGTGATTAATTACTACTAATGACTTTTAAATCATGCTGAATATCCATAAAAGAAGCACACTGCTGTTGCAGTGTGCATTGCACACTGCAACAGCATTGCAAAATTTGCTTTAATCACATGCAAGTCCCTTAATCCAGGTTAAGTGATTCCACTTAATTTCCATTTGCTTTACTTAACACATAATTAACATACAAAGACAGGTAAAGACGATTGAATGTGTTTGCACTACAGCATTTCTTGGCTTTTCACAATTATTTTGAAGTACCTCTCAACTCAAAAAAACAAAAAACAAAAAAAAAAACATATAAACATTACTCAGATTATCTGGTCTCAGAACAGAAAAATCATGATAAATTTAGTAGCACGTGTGAAGCATTTGTGTGATGCTTAGGGTCAACCATAGGTAAGTGTCCTGTGCATGCTAGGACTATGCTGTGGAAAATATATGGTTAATGAAATTAGCAATAGGAATTATCTATCGGAAAAAAATTGATAAAAATACACTTTATTACAGAGGACATTTTTTGACTTGATGACAATACTGACTCTCAGTATCTTCCCTGAATGTTTTATCTAAGTCATAAAAACATCAAAATGATTGTATAAAAGCAATGAATGCAGCTGCCAATGGCATCAAGATGAGGCCAGATCACACTGTAAATGTACATGAAGTATTGCAAGCGCAAGTGAAGTTTTGTAAATAAAAAAATATATTATATATTTCTTTTTAAAAATCCACCTACAAAACTTCTTTTGCTCCTACAAACCCATGTTTGCAAAGCAATACAATCCTACAAAGCAATATTAGAGGTGATGGACAGACATTGCCTCATTCACTACATAGAAGCGATTGTGTCAAATGTAACTGGAAGCTTACTCAGAACTGGATCCAAGGTCCGTAAGTAAAACGGGCTGCATAGCTGGGTTCTGCTGAGAGCTGGGGCTTAGAGCATTGCTTGGTTCCAAGTTCTGTAAACAAAAGCCGTTTCATTTATGTATCCCAGAGCTGGTTTCAAGAATGGAACCAACTGCACTCTGCCAGATAATGAGTGGTGTTATTTAAGGTGAAATAGACACATTATGGTGGTACTTCGCAATTGCTCCATTGTAGTGAATGAGGCAATGTCTGTCAATCACCACTAATGTTGCTTCCTGTGTAGACCAGGTCTAGACACGCCTCTCATCTAACAATGCCCCCATGTCAAATAGATGCTAGAATGTTTTGTGACTGCCGAAAAGTTTTATGACGGCAGAAAAGTTTTGTAAATGCAAAAAAACCCCCAACAACAACAACAACAACAAAAAAACCCGGTTTGTAGGCGCAAAACAAGTTTTGTAGGTACATTTAAAAAAAAAAAAGAAATGTATATTTTTGGTTTGCAAAACTTTACTTGCGCCTCATCTTGATGCCATGGCTGCCATGATGCTGTCTATCATTTTGTGAACTTCTATTTTGATACCTTAACTTCAGTGTTTTGGCTGTCAACATCTATTTGGACTAAAATTCACCAAGTATAATGCTACCTGAAGACACTGACCACAGACCAAACACTTTTATGTCAAAATGTCACTAAATAATTTAAGATGCTGGCTAAATATTAACATGTAATTGTGTTTGTATGAACAAGCTAGTTAGTGTTAATTTCCTTAACTCACAGGCTGTCTGACAGATCATATGATGCAGGATTGAACTAATACTAACAGTAGCTAACATAAGCTCAGTAACTCTGTAAGAGCGTGAATTGTAACCCAATACCAGTAAACATGCAACATTTGTTTTGGCAGAAATCTTTAACTGTCTTGTTGGTATAACTTCTTGAACATAAGTACAGCACCATCTGACCATCTGTGAGGACACAAAAAAATATGCTGGCGATCTTGGCAATCCTGTGCAAACTGTTTGGTTGACTTGTTTTGGTCTCCTGCAAAAGTGTTCAACTAAATTCTGCACCTCAGCTCTGTTTGGGAATGTGCAGGTAACGACCTTGACATAAAAGTCTGCTAGAGCTTTGAATCATGACTGGGTGAAGAAAATTTATACTGGATCAACGCTCTAAATGTTCTGAAAAACTGAGTAAAATATTGACAGTACTGGTTTTGAGCAACACCTCACTTAATGCTCCAGGAACTGAAATCAAGCAGAAACACCACAACTCTTATGTGTTATTATGGAAAAGTGAAACCACTTTTCAAAGCACTACTGCCACACTCCAACACATCCACATTGAATCTGATCAGCAATTGGTAATTGCACCTGTCAATCATGTATTTAAACCCCTACCTGCCTGAAAACGCCTGCAATTAGATTCAGAATAGAATACAGAAAGTCTTCTCCGATCACTCGAAAAACAAAATGCAGAAAGGCAATTACAGAATATTTGTCCAGCGATGCTAAAAAACTATCAAGCACCACCATTTTAACACAAACCCTTTTCATTAATGCCAAAAACTTTCATTAGTACTGCTTTAACTAAAAGCAACCAATGAACATGTCATTAGTCTTGTCATTATTCTCCAAACGTTGCTGTCCATTTTAAAACCTTACAGAGTATTGACACATTAACTTTGATGGGCTTACATTTCTCAAAAAAAATCTTTACCAAATCCAAACATTCACACTGAGAAAAACTGATGTGCAGCTGAGCGCAAATTCTCCATCACTAGCTTTCAGTTGCCAACTCAGACATCCATGACAGGCAAGAAAAAGAAAACTAAAATCAATACGGTGCTTCTGTGGTCCAACAAAAAAAAGAGGAGATGGCCCTGTTTCACAGTGTTATATAAGGGAAATATGCTCCAGAACACCGATTCACACTGTTTTTCCTTTATTTAAACAAAGCGTCAGCTGTCTGCCACAGAATCAGCTTTTTAATCTTCAGAACAGATTCATTCACATTACACTGTTTAGCTGTTATTGATCCTGTAATTTAGAGACTGCCTATCTGGCTTTGAGCTATTGAAGAGCTCAAGCCAGTATGGGTTATTTACTAATTACAGTTGGGATATAGAGTATTATGGCGCTGGACATAACAATATGCATGCAAGTCCTCACACACTGTAAACCTTCGGCGATCCACAATCTATTTCTCAGCATGCAGGTGGCTGAGGGGAAAGTGAGCACTTCTTAAATTAGCTGTGGAGAGGTACCAAGAGATCAGTGGGAGTTTTTACTGCTGAGTCAGTGGTGCTGATACAAGGAAAGATGAATGCCAAGGTCAGCAGGCCTAACATCCACTCCTCACTCCAGCATTTCATCCTCCTACTGCACCTCACATGGGAGCGTTGATTAACAACCTTATTACACACGACAGAAAATGAACAAATCTCTTCCAGTCCTTATGTAACAATCGCAATTACAATCTGAAGCTCGTCAGGAGACTGTTTTTCTTAAAATGATGACACTAGCCATTCTAGAACAGAGGGATTCATATTTCCAAGTGGGATAATATAATGCCTTTGTGGGGAAAAAAGTTAACTACGTTTATTGGATCTAGTGTTTTTATTATTAAAGTAAAAAAAGGTATTTGAGGCTATATCATAAATGCTCTTTTTTATCCTCTGAGCCAGAAAACAAAACCTAACACTGAGAACTGTTTTACTGAAATTTTAACACAAATGTAATATTAATGCATAATATACCATTCATAGAAACATATTTTGCTTAAAGCCCAATGCCTTGCTGCTCCCAAGAAAATACTGCAGTGAAATGGGAATAAAAGTAAGGCCTGCATGCAGACAGAAGAGACATCTTTCACAGAGGGTTAAAATGGTTTCACACATCAATTATTTTCTTATTAGGATAGTAAATAATTGCCAAATATAATTACATCTGGGTATTTTCTTGGTCTATTTACCTCTCAGGTCTCATCGATAGATACAGCCATGTATTATACTGGTGATGCTTAAGCAAAATATTCATTGAAGTGACACTTTTTAATGGAAATGTCTCAAAATCAATGACCTGAGGTAAATGTGTGTGAAAGAACCAGAAGAAAACCAAGAAAAGAGCTGTGACTGGTGTAGTGTTGATAAGGTACATGTCTGTAGTTGCTGCTCTGATCTGAAACCAGCTGGTCACAAGCTCCTTTCATCCAAATGGTCATGACTTCAGCTTGTCCAATCACAAATTAGTGTGATTTACAACCATGGCTGCGTTAATTTATCTGGCCTGTGATACACTCCAAACACATCTCTACTCATTCGCCATCACATGAAAACAAAACATCTCCTTTAGTTTCCCAACCTCCTGTTGAAATAATCATTCAAATATTCTTTGTAGATATATGTGTACTTGTTTGTTTTTGTCATATGAACTTGTGAATCTCAGTGCCACTTGGGTACTGTGTGATATTAGAGAATGTCTGGACACAGATGTTCTAGAGCAGGGGTCTCAAACTAATTTTCTTTCAGGGGCCACATTCAGCCCAATTTGATCTCCAGTGGACCAGACCAGTAAAATATTAGTATAATAACCTATAGATAATGACAGCTCTAAAGTTTTGTCTATTTTAGTGCAAAAAACTCCCATTAAATTATGGAAATACTTACTTTTATAAACGATCCAAACAAAAATGAATAACCTGTGAATAACCTGAAAAACCTTCTTAAGAAAAATATGTGCAATTTTAATATTGTGCTTCAACTTATCATTTCTACATGTGCATTATGGATCAGATCCACAAGGACACTAAACACAGTAACAGGTTAAAAAAATTTTTTTCAAATTACGCTTAATTTTCTTCAGACATTTTAGGTTGTTCGTATTTGTTCAGTTTATTCACATTTTATTGGTACAGGATAGTTTGTAAATGTAAATATTTTCACAATTTAATGTTATTTTTTTGCACTACAACAAAGACAATACTTTGAAGTTGTCATTATTTATAGGCATAGTGTAATCCCCCCCCCCGTCAAACCAAGATGAAAATATGGAGCCATTATTTTTTGAAGATTTTTATGCTATTATTTTACTGTAGCTCATATTGGTTTATATGTGGAACCTGAACAGCCTTGACTCAGGAAGTTTTGTACTTTGCAAATTAATCCCACGGGCCGCATTGGAACCTTTGGCGGGCCGCATGTTTGAGACCCCTGTTCTAGAGTATCACAGAACATAGTCACTGTCACAGAGCAATGTACATCATCCCATATAAATAACACAATCTGATGCAAGTGTCCTGCTTGAATTTCAACTATAGTCAGCTGTTGTATACACTCCGATATGACACGGCAAAATGTATCGATAGCACAACAAAATACAATGATTTATGTTTAATATACCGCAGAGATAGCACAAGATTATTACTGCTGCAGTAAAAAAAACAAACTAAAAAATCTTTAAGCTGCATCATAGTTTATACTGACTTTCCTGATAAATGTAAAAAATCTTAAGCAGGGTAAACAGAGGCACCGCTACCAATTGTAGGCCCCATGAAAGGTAAACGTTGTGGACCCTTTCATAAAATTCAGTATCTTGTTGATCTGTCGGAGGGGGCATACATAACATCACTTACACTAGTGTGAAAACGAAACTGAAACTTAAAATGCTTTCAACATCCGACTCCCAGCTTCTACAGCTGATCTTGCACACAATTTTCACAATTTCTAGCCTGTATCCACTCTCCTCCACTGCTCTATGGGCTCCCACAAATGCTGGGCCCCATGAATATGTCATGTTTAGTCCCGCTTATCAGCACCCCAAAGTAAGGATTTTCTAAATCTGAAAAGATTTTTTTACCTGTTAAGAGACCCCACATACAAAGATTAAAAAAATAAATAGAAATCGGGCATTGAACAGTTTTGATCGCACTGTGCTCCGATAATCTCAACACACACACATAATGATTCTGTCCCACCACTGATCTAGAATCTAGTCCTCCAAACCAGAAATGTCAAGTGATGAAACATGATCCAACAGAAACAAAGAAGAAGAAACATAGCAACAACCAGAAAACATAACACGGAAGTTGAGGTACAACTTAGTGGAGTTGTTGAATAGACATTCCCGGGCTTCCCACAGCTCCATTAGCTGGTTCCCCTTTTTCTGAGGTCTGTCACTACCCGATGTGAGTCGCTACCCGATTTGAGTCGCGCATGCGCAATCGCGTCCGCCATCTTCGGCCATC
>JAQQZY010000005.1:10006889-10024029 GCA_030068375.1 Ostorhinchus rueppellii
TTTACAAAGACTGCGTGGAATCTGAAAAAAATGATCTCTACACATTTGCTACACTCTGGCTGACTCAGAAATGAGGCTCAATGTCCAAAATACCGGAGTGTCACTTTAACACAACTCCGTCCACAGGATAATCTTATAAGACATAATAATCTGACGTTTGCTGTCCTTGGTCGGGAAAGGGGAAAATTGGGACAAAAACAGCCCGATTATCTTTATGTGTGTACCCCGCTTTAGTCTGACCTGTAAAAAACGTAGATGTATACTGTGAGGGAACAATGCATATTCAGCATTTATCCTCTATAGTAGGCAGCAGTTTTAGAGTGAAATTTATGAAATAGATTCCTGTATTTCTTAGGATATGGCATATACAGTAGAGGCCAAGAAAACGCTTAAACTGGACGCAAAATACAGAGTTGCAGATATCCATTCAATCAATATACACTCCAAGTTTAAGAGAGGAAAATATTGAGAATAGAGGGCAACTATATGTGAAATGCAATACAGTGGGCATATAAACTGTAATCACAAACCTTTATGTGTTTCTCCTATTTTCTTTAATGACTTAAATATTTTCAAAATGAAAAGAACTATTAAAGAACATCACCGTTAGCTACCAAGTCACCATCTTAGTGTCCTTGATGGTGAAGTGATCAACTAAAAAGCATTTCTGTCACATGAGGTTTGAGCTGCTGAATAAGACAGAAATGATGCCTCATGCACTTACAAGGCTGCAATACACTTAAGTGATCCTAATTCAAGGACAGGTAGTTGGAAAGGTTACACAGCCAAAGCATCATCTGCCATTAGTTGGGTTGATCACAGACAGAGGAGATCTGAAACGAGGCATGATGTCATAACATGGAGCATGGTGTCATCTCCTGAATCATACAACAGGCTGCCATTTTTGCAGTAACTGAACATCTCAAGTATTTTCCTTCTGACAAAGCCGTAAATAAATGCACAGATATTCTCATTATTTAATGTTCATGCGCTCGGAAATCTCCCAGCAGATTTAGACACTTAAAGACGTAAACTTGAACAAAATATAAAGAGTGTGTAAATACCTTTTAATATCCTCAAAAATGGAAGGATTAGGCTTTACGGAGAAACAGCTGAGGAGACCATTTTCATAATTTAACAGTTTCCAGCCTTTTAAGGAGCTGCTGATACCCTGGAATGAATGGAGAGAGCTAATGCTAATCTTAGAAGCTTTGCACATTGCGTCCGTGTCCTATCAGTGTACTCAGATGGCCATTAATAACCAGGAAGACACACCTCATAATGTGACGGAAATGCTGAAATTAGTAGAAAGATGGCCTGTCATAGAAAGACATCACAGAAGAGGAGATATTTTATGGTGCTGTAGTGTTTTCACAGCTGTTTTTACCATGTGTCAAGTGGTCCACTTACAGTACAGATGTGCATTATGTCCATTGTTTGTCTGTTGATCTGTCTTTATGCTTTTCCATTCTCTCTCCTGTTTCTACTAACTGCAGCTGGGCAAGACAAATGGACACCTACCTGTAGACTGATTCTGCCAGCAGTGTTTACTTCTGTAAAAGAAGTTTTTCCTCCCCACTGTCGCCTTGGGCTTGCACCTGGAGGATTTGTTAGATTTCCTCTCCTTACAGTACTTTTAAGGATTTGACTTGAATTTGTGAAGTACCTTGAGGTTGTCGTGTCTTATGTTTGGCACTATATGGATCTTGAAATGGTAAAATGTCTGCTCCATGTAACACTTTCTAAAATTTGCATCACCTGGTAGTACTGAAGAGCCCCAAATCAAAATTAGCAATAACTGTTGTAAAACTGTAAAAGTCATTTTAATAATTAGAAAAGCTACTACAGCCTTCTGTGGTGACAGATGTTGTTTGCTATGAAATTAGGTAACAGTCCCCAAAAAGTTTGCAAAATCCTGGAGGTACAAGAAACATAAAGCCAGTAACAGTTGGTTTTAACTCTTGAAGTGGTAGAAAATTATTTATGGTCCAACTTGACACTTAAAAATGAAAGCACAAATATGACATTGAGGGTAGAAAGACAGAGGAAGAACCATTCAGTAGAAGGGCACTGATGATGGTTGAGACTTTCATATGTAGTTATGCCCACAAATATTTGGACAGTGCCCTATATTTTTTGTAATTTTGAGTCTGTAAACCACCACAATGGATTTGAAACCAAGCAATCAAAATATGATTGAAGTGTGGATGCTCAGCTTTGATTCAAGTAGTCTAACAAAAACACTGCATTAACCATTTAGGAATTACATCCATTTTAGATGTATTGCCTCCAGTACTTAAAGACCTGATTGTACATGTATAAGGTACTTGAATTATTCTTAAATATTATTGAGTCTGTCCTCAACTAAAACTATCAAATGGCATTTTAATGTTGATGAAAACCCACTGACTCTTAAATGAGGTTTGGAATTGGTAAGAGAGAAATGTTTTGAGGACCACAGGCCCTGAGGCAGTAGGAGGCATGATGGGTAACATTTCCTGTATCCTATCTGAATGGGGCTTGTTCCAGCTCACCAGCTCGGCAAAGCTGTGCAAAGACTTCATCAGACCAGTGATGGGCAATTATTGCTCGTGTCAATCAAAATGATATGAAGCCAATTCCTTGTTCATTGATATGGTCTGTTCCTGTTTGCCAACAGCTCTCCCTTCTCTGTCATTCCTCTGTCTCGCTGTAAATGGAAGATAAAGATAAGACTGTGAAAGTAGAGCCTGTATGAATGCTGCTAAAATGGTCTCCTTTAAAAGCACTGTCAAACTGCCATCAGCTATTAAAGAGTCATATTCAGCTGTGTGATCACACCAAAGATCCAGGGAGCAGAAGTGGTTGGCAGCCTTTCATTCCCAGAGCTCTGGTGATGAGAGGATGCAGCGGCCAAGGCAGACTCAATGGACGACTGATGACAAAGACTACCTGATGGCTGAGGATACTTCAACTGATGATTCTGCCACCTATTACCAGAGGTGTTGGAGACAGTATCTTGTACCACTGAAGTTGATGCATGGCAGTTTTGATTCAAGATGTGCCTCTCCTCATTTATATATATTTTTTTCACCCCAAGCATGCATCTAACAGCTGTTAGTCTCTTGGTCTGGATGTTTAGCTACTGCAGACTTCCACTGACTCTTTATAAATACTAGGTCATTTTTTCCTCCAAGAAATGATTTCGATCTCATTTGGTCAATTTGGACCTTCCAATAAATGTTCTGTTGGTCCTTTTATGGGATTAATAGAAGACTTTAACGTCTGCCATGTTAGACTTTAATTGACAGGTTTGACTGACAGCTCACTCACCTGCTGATGCAAACTTGCATGGCTTCTGTCTATTGCATAAAAACCTCCTGAGACTAAATTTTCCACAAAGTGGAGGGTCAATCAGTTCTTCAATCTGAGCTTTTGTCCACAAGCCAAAGTGCCACTGAGCAAGAAACCATATTCAGAAGTTGGCCCCCATGGCATGAGAATGTGTATATGCAAGTGTGCGTTTGAATGGGTAAATGTTAATTACTTCAAGGACAGGCCTAGTAGAAGAACAGTATTTTATATACAAATCCATTTGGTTGAATGTTGTTTTTAGCAGGAGAGCTAGTAGTGTGGAAAATGGTAAAAATCTTCAGTTACCATTCGGTTTACCATTGAATTTACATTTCCAATTCAGGAACTACCTAAAACTGTCATTTCTTAAAAAACATAACATTTCCACCTTCTTAAGTCTTAAAATACTTGGCATTGTGTGGAGAAGTTTGGAATAGTTCAACGTGACAGGAATGTCCTCTGAAACACAAGTGTGACATTCTCAACATGACCAATCATGTCTATTCTGATTCCCTCGGGAACTGAAGGATTAGTCAACTATGTAAAAGTACATCAAAAAGATGTAAAAGCTGTTTGTCATAGTCAACGGCTCACCGGTTTACGATAATAGAACTTTCATGAGCTGTTAGGGCTTGATAAACAAAAGCAATGGTTGGGAAATTAACTACTTCATCATGACATTGTAGCAACAGGTATGAGTAACTGCTCAATCACAGCTGAATATGGAAATGGCTTGGTGAAATTGCCAACGTGATTTAACAAGTCATTAAAATTCAGTCTTATGGGGGGCATGAAGCCCTGCCACTAATGTGCGTGTGAACAGGAAATGGAAACAGTGAGCTGTTTATATTGAATCAGAAAGGGAGTGACTGGTGCAACATAGATGCTCCTTCTATAATCTTTAGTCTTTCCCCAAACTTTTCTGAAGAGTTTTCTGAAAGTTTTAATTAAATGTCTTAACTGAGCTACCATTTACTGATAAGGTATTATAAGCTAATACTTTATTTACAGGGTAAACCTGCAAGACATTTTTGTAAGAAATATTTAACTCCTTAGCTAGATAATCTTCATTACTACGTTTAACAATGTTAATAGTATCTTTATAATTTCATACTTAATTCATAATTAGTAGTAATTAACTGTTAATTAAATGACTCAATGCTTATTACTGCATTACGCACTCTTGATTTATGTACTATTATTGTAACGTGTTACCCCCATACATCTGTCTACACAAGCCTTCTATTGGCAAAATCCCACTTGTCCTTTACACATTTCACTGTGGCCTGAAGAGTAGTTTTATGCTTCAAGTCTATTTTCTTTCATTTTATGTGCATAACTACAGTGGTTTTATGGTGGGCTCTCAGCGCTGCCACACTGCGAAGAAACCATAGATAAATCTAGGCTGTAACTGAAAGTTATCTTGCCTCTATTACAGTGGATGACACATTACTTTAGATTCAGTAAAGCTTTGTTTGATTAAAGGGAAAACAATTGACAGTGTTCTTGCTGCTGTATATTCTCAAAGGGTTACTGCAGTTTCTGAAAATGCTTTCCCCGTCTCATTTTTAGCTCCACACAAATATCAGCAAACTGCAAATTATGAACTACCCGTTCCTCGCTTTTGTCAGGTGTTGCTGCTAGTTTCCATAATTGTTGCCACAGAAACAGAACCCTTAGTTATAAGTGACTTGCTAATTTTTAGATTTTTGTGAAGCTGTCCAACTTACACTGGATCACTTTAGTGGTTCTCTAACTTTTTTGCTGAGCAGTTGAAAATACTTTAAATAAAAATCATGTACTATCGACTCTGTTTACATACCACCAAATATTTTACCCCAGTGGATTTACTCCAGTGCTGCAGTGCTGTGTAGGGAGCAGACTACTGATAAACATACAGATGGAATGGACAAACTGATATGGAAGGGCAAGGTGTTGTCTGACCATGTCCCTCCAGAACAGCTTCATTGCTCTCTGGCATTGATTCTACAGTGTGTGCATTACATGATGGAATGAACACCATTCTTCAAACACGTATTTCCTACTTTGGTGTTTCGATGATGATGTAGGAGAACACATGCTACCACAACCTCTAGAAATGTCCAGTGCAGTGTGGAGTGGAGACCATATGCATAAGACATTAGACATTAGAAACAATGTTCACCTCCTATTTTCAAGTAAAATTAAAAGCTGTGTTCATTTGATGTAATGTTCATCATGTTTGGTTTTCCCCCCTCTTTCATCTTCTTTCTCTAGTTCTAAGTTCTTTTTGTGCCTAAACTGAACTAATATTAATTAGGGCCTCAACCATATTTTGTGGCTGTGCATATTTTGCTTTAGGAGTGGGCGAAAAAAATGCAAATTTCAGCAAGTAACCCACTACTACAATCCCAATTGATATTGTGCTAGTACAAATTCATTGTGGGATGCTACAAATTACAGCCAGTTACAGCTCAAGCCAAAAAAAACAGAGGCCATTGCAATGGAAAGAATACCTTATTGCATTTAATTCCATTAATGTGAAGTGGCAGGTTTTCAGAATATTGCAGTGTGATCCACTGCAGGTATTTGCAAGTTTTCAGTTCATCTCATCGTGAATCTTTGAACGAATTTTAAGGCTAGTCTAAATCAATCCATCTCATTACATGGACTTTCCATTGCATCAATAACTGTATCTCCTTCAGCATCACATGCAAATGTGCACTTACACTAGCCCATCAACATATTAAGCATTATTCCATCCTGAAGCACTCCATTTTCACACAGTGCTTATGTGATAAAGAGCGTTTTTCATGCTGCAGCGTTGTTGAGCAGAGGCTGGAAATAGGCCAAGCTCAGACGTATTAATACACCAGGTGCGTGAGGATTTCTGGATCACAGTCAATAAAAAAAGTGACAGACATACTATAGGGGACAAATGGAATGGAAGAAGTGTATTTACCATAGTGACAGGTTTGCATTGAACACTGCTGCACTGGGAAAATGCCCCCGTAGTCGTACTGAAGTGATTACTGGAGTACAAACAAAAGCTTACATATGCATGTAAAATGATATATTGTATAGGCTGGACAAAGATGGGGAAGGAGATGCAGAGGCTGTGTACACATGAGAAATCCTATTCATGAGTTTTGTTTGGTTTGAACACTTGAAAGTCCTTTATGCCTGGTTCTTTAGAAACACAGTGTTTACTATGCATAGAATTCATTTAGGTAGAGCAAGCAAATAAATCTGACCTCACATGCAGAGATTGGTTTATAAATATTTTTTTTTTTTTTTAAAGTCAAAGTGACATTCACCTTATTGTCAGTGTAATTTTGCTTTGTGTTGCTTCTTGGAACAGAGCTTCAGTCATACATTTTCTATAAATCAGAGAAAAGCCATGTTGTCAGCTATTTTTCCAAGATAATACACATAAATAGAGAACAGTAATATCAAATCCAAAAGGCATTGCTTATTATAAATTGTGCTTTTTACCCAAGGCAATGCTACCATGGTTAGGTTTTGTGTGTGTTCAGATGATGCCATCTTGGTGACAGATTTCCCATCACCATGACCACCACTTCTCATCCTCAGTATTTGCAGCTTTCATATTGACAAACCCCAGACATTTAAATTGGAATGGTAACATCCTCAGCCTCCTACACCAACTTGGGAGTGATGGTGTGTCCTCAGTGCCCTTTTGTTTACTCCCACCCTCAGATCACTGTCCAGCAAAAACACAAGATTCCATCTTGCTCTTCATTCAACAGTGTTGAAACATCTACCTTCAGCTGAACATGACCAAAGCAAAAGAAATAGTAATTAACTCCTGCACACACTGCACAGCCCACAACGCCACCTGCATCACAAATAAAACTGTTGAAACAGTAGAGTGTTTCAGATGCCTCTAACCCATAACTGACATCCATAGGTTTTGCCAACAAATACGCTGTAATCCAGAATCTTAATGCACAGTCACTTTCACCCTATATCCTATTTTGATTTATTTTTGTAGTATCCTCTGATCCATTCTCCTTTACTGTTCACCCCGTTCATCTTAACCACCTCCAACCACCTCCACCTCTTACCTACATCACACACACCACTTCCAAATTATTAGCCTGCCCCTCTCAACAACACAGCCATCATCTGAAGAGGCTATATTACCATTGAAAAGGACTGCTTGCACCCTCTCATCTCACTCTTCATTCTGATCATACATATAGGACACTGGCCTCTAAAAAGGCATGCTATAGAGGGAGTTTTGTCCTCTCTGCCACATCAGCACTAAACCAGCCAAGTCCAGATAACCAGGTCATGTATATAAAGAGGTGTGGATAAATGAGTTCATCTAAGTTTAGATAATTTTTTCATCTCTTTTTCCTCAGAGCTCAATATTGGCTCTTTCACATGCTTTATGCAGCACCACTTCACTATGACAGTGACAGTATGACTTAAACCAGGTTGTTTAGTGACCTGTTCCTCTAGTACAGAATGGGTGGTGCTGTTAATGGAAAAGATCCTTAGCAGGAGGTGGTTGGGGAAGAATATAGGAGAACAAGAACAACCTTGGTGGACTTAAACCAAGGGGCAAAGACCTCAACAAAAGTAGAAGAATCTTAAAGGTGTAATACAGCCAATAGCCACTGGGGGAGGCTCCAAAAGTCATGGTTCGCATTGAATTTCTCTCTTAAAATGTTAACCCAATAATTCCCCCCGCCATCTTTCTTTTATTGTCAATACAATTTTGAGTTTTATTGAATCAGTAAGTTAGTGCTTAGTATTGACTGTTCTGGGATCCCCACCCCTTTTGTCCAAATATGGCCACTTCAAGCACCAAAAAGCCAACACAGTGAACACAGTAAACAGCAGTTTATAAGCCAATGGGTATCGTTTCCTCTGTCCTCGAATTCCACACACTTCTTTCTTGTTTTAGTCCTTTCCTGACCTCTTTTCTAAATGTAACCAGGTGGTTTTTGTGTCTAAACCTTAGTATGACAGTGTCACGACCTAAATACAACTGTGAGGTCATTTTCTCCCTCAACCATCGGCTGCAGGGCTATTGTAACCTGTGGTGTCAGTCCATCTGTGTGTCTGTCCATCTGTTCAAGACGATTTCTCTTCATCAAATCATCCCATCTCCTTATATTTGGTATTTAGGTGCAAATTGGGAAGCTCTTGGATGAGCTTTTTGGCGTTCAACCTTGATCTTCATTTTCAAGGTCAAATTGGGGTTAATCTCTCAAATTTGCACGGCAATGTTTTTAGTACATTGTTCAGGTCTTCCGGGGACAGTGCGTGTTCATGCAGGCGGATAGGAGAAGCTAGCACAGATAAACTGAGGGGATAGGGATACTGGTAGGGGAGCAGGGACTGACAGGGGTATAGGTGCAGGACATTCATGCTTTCATTTAATTTACGAGTATTTTGTATCCAGAAAATTGAGCTATTTTGGCTCCACATTTGATGGTTCACCAGTATACATTATTAGAGTCAATTCAGTGAATCACTGGCTTGTAACATTAATGAATTCCTACCAAATTTGACAAAACCACAATAAAACCCTTGTCCCATTTTGGGTGAAAATGTCTTTCTTGTTCTATCTGCTCAAGTTGGTATTATTGATCTAAAAACACTTATAATAAACCAAAAACAGAAACTAATTCTGCTTATACTGTAGCTCTGTTAACTTTTCAGGGCACATCTTTCTGCAATGCGTATTTCAGCTTAAAGTCAGAGGGGTTATGAGAGATAATGTATGACTTCTTCAATAATACATTTCTTTTTTTACCTGTAAACACTGTGTGATTGACTGCTTGAGTAAAACATTTCAGCATTCCTTCTGAAGGTCACATCATCTATACAAGCATGCTGCTCCAAGTCTTTGTAAGCAAACCAGTCAACCTACACACAAAGAAAAACACATTTGTGTGTGGGTGTAGAGAGGTGCAGGACGACTTGAATATTGACTGCAATTATTGACTTTGGTATTTTCCTCAATTATTTGTTTCTTCTCCATTTGTACGTGTTTATATCAAGTCAAAGAACCATGAAAAAGGGTGAAAGTGAAATTTCCAACAGTTCATGGTGGTGTCTTCAGAATATTAATATTTCTCATTATGTTGTTTTATCTGTTGTTAAAATAGCTTCAAGTTTTGCACAGTAGGTTAATGCTGTGTAAAACTCAAAGGTATTTCAAAGAATATCCCAGGCAAAATATGCTTGTGAACATTCTGCATTTAAAATCAAACTTTTTCCACAAATAACTAAATGTGAGGTAAAGCCTTAACCAAAGCCAAGTAGCTAACAAGTTTACATTCGATTAATGCTAATGTTAGCATCCTTACTTCCTGTCTCAGTTTGTATAGAAGTTGTGTCTCATTTGACGTACAAACTACATATGAGGAGAGACAAGTAATGTTTTAATCAACTTCAAATGATGGCACCATTTACACATTAACATTTAAAAGCCAACTTTACAAGCAAGAAATTCACAGTTTGTGGTAAAACTGTTCAGGGATCAGACTGAATATACATACATTTAAAAAAAATGAACATCTGAATGACCTAGCGGTGTCATCATCTGTTCAGCAGCTATTTCTGTCCATAATCTGTTCAGAGCTGTTGAAATGTGTCTGCAGCTTCAACATGACCACACTGTAATGATTTTCACCTCTTTTAATGCTTTTTCCACCCAATTCCTGAAGATTAAGGAAAGAAGTGCAGAGGTGGCAGCTGTTTTGGTGTTAGTGACATGAGTGACAAGAGATGCAGTCCATTAAGCCAGTTTTGCACCAAACTCCAACTTTTTTGGTTTGTACAACTATTTTTTATGTTGACAAATTTACTCCAACAATGGTTACACAGTACACATTGGATTTAAAAAACAAAAGTCTCTCACCACTGACCACTGCTGATCAATGGTCCCATAGGACACAGTGGAAGGGGTGGGATATCGACACTCTATTGGTTGATAACAGATTACAACATTGCTATGTACTGCTTGGGATATTTAAACACAAGATACATTGTGTACTGCACCCTTGCATGTAAAACATATTATTAAAAATCTGCTTATTAATATTTTCTTTTACTCATTCTATGTAATATTAGATTAGGTAGTGATAAGTGTCTACCATTACACTGGTTATACTTTAGAATATACTGTTTGTGATTAGAGTAACAGATGAATATTTGTCTCTGGGTTGACAAATTATCTTCAGTCTCAAAACAATTTCTCTGGTTACATTTCTTGTTTTGCAGATGTGATTTATTATTAACTGCATACATGATGGCGCCTGTCAATGAATGATTAAGTCTTTTCTCACCCTTTTCTTTCACCTGGAAGAGGAAACTCAAATAGAAAATGGCACATAAGTTTGGAAAATCCCTAGATAAGATGCATGTAATTCTGTGTAATATGTGGCTCTGGATCAAGAGGAAAGATCCCTGTTGGGCCCCCAAGTAGAAAAGCAGGAGGTATGCGGTCAGCTTAGGCTTGATTCAGGGATCAGGACACCCCTGCCATGCATATTCCCATGAGAGGTCTGCCACGAGAACACTCTCATGACTAATTGGGCATGGGCCACAAGCTCGGATCTGATCAGCCTGTTGCTGGCCGTCTCTGGTGAGGGTGTATAGTGTGAATGGCCGAAACACCCTGTGATCCGGAGGAGCACTACTGAGGATGCATCCCGAAATTTAAACGGTCCCATTTCTTCCATTTTTTTTTTCGTCTCATCATATCATTCGCCAAAAACAAATCCACCAACTCTTAATGTGCTTGCACAAGGATAACAACATCTCATCCTGTGTTTTTGGAACTGACTTAATTAATGTTTGTGACAATAGTATAGACTTCAAAATGAAGTCCCCCCCCCAAAAAAAAAAACAAAACAAAACAAAAAAAAAAAAACAACTACTCAGTTTGACATATTCTCCAGAATTACTCATCTACTGCATGACCATAAAAAACATCCTCTCTTACAATACTTTTGGGGGACTTCTCTTAAACTTAAGATTCATAAAATGGATTTTACAGTCATTTTAACCTTAAAACATCTGGGAAACCAGGCCCTGTAGTTTAGAATGGCTACAAACTGCACTGCATGCTGATTCTGTCTTATTTTATATTTCAGGCCAGGCCATTAGAACTCATTCATTAGGGTGACTTTCAGAAGTGGAAATGTGAGGACATGGGAATACAGCTGAGGGCTTCTGAGCAGACAAGGCAAAAGTACACTTTCTTTACCTAGCAGAATTACAGAAAAGTACTGATTCAACTTCTATACTACAGTAAAAGGGAAAAAGTGCTAAGTTAACTGAACTGAAAATGATGTCAAGTCTATTAAAATCCAAATACCATAATACAAAAATAATATACTGACAATAATGGACATTACCTTCGCTCCAATGTGCAAATCAGTTTGGAATGTTAACAGAACAGAACTCAAAACACTATGACACCCTTTTGTTCACAGCAGTCGCCCATTTCTGTTTGTATGGTCCTTCATATCAAATTTGTCATGTTGAACAACAGCATAAATTCAGCTAATTTTCATCACACTGTCAGAAAATGTGTCTCCATTGTGTTAGGTCTTTAATGCTTTTTTGCATAATATTTTGTTGAGTGAGAACTCTTATGACTGCGGCCATTATCTTTACTTTAGGTTTTCTGTGGTATTGATATTCCATATTCAACAGCAGGAGGAAGTCACATATCTATCCACAGAATGTGTCACACTGAATAAACTTTAAAGCTCATTGTTTACACACATCTGTGTTATGGCATTATCCTGGGGGCACCTTTAAGAAGGAGGGGAGGTGTAAACATGACAAATTCATGGGGCCCAGCATTTGTGGTAGGCCCATAGAGCAGGGGAAAGGCATCAGGGGATGCAGGTTAGAAGTTGTGACAATTTCATGTCAGATCCACTATATAATACTGTGTTTCCACTGTATGATACTGGCTCGACTCTACCCGGCCTTTTTGCATTTCCATTACGAAAAAGGACCTGGAATCTGGTACCCGATACTAGTTTTTTTAGTGCCGCCTCCGCTGTGGTTCCAAAATGTTGGAACCGATAACAAAACGTGATGAAGGAACACTGCAGACCACTGACTGGTCAGACAGTTTTCTCTGTGACCTGCCGTTTTACAAAGCACAGATGCGGAAGTAGACAGTAAATATAGTGGTACACTAATCCATATGATGACAGTTCAAAACTATACCATGGTCGGTCAAGGAGATCCAGTCTTAGGTGGCTGATGTAAAAATTCAGATGAGACAAGACACAACGAGTAAGTTTTCGGCAACTCTCTGAGCAGACGACACGGAAATAAACATGCCGCATCAGAATTACCGACTTGCACCGAGCTGATTTCATGTAGTGGAAATGCGGCCGAGTCAAGTCGAGTCAAGCCAAGTTGAGCAGATACCACGTAGTGGAAACACAGCATAAGAGAGGTACAGAAGTCGGGAATCGGATGTTGAAAGTATGTAAAGTTTCAGTTTTGCTTCATGCTAGCATAAGTGATGGAATGTGTGGACCGCAGCCCCACCCCACCCCTCTCTGACAGACTGACAAGACACTGAATTTTATGAAGGGTCCACAATGTTTACCTTTTATGGTGCCCACAATTGGTAGTGCCCCCCCTGGTATTATTAAATTTTCTTCAAACTAAAATACAGAGCTGCCTATTTTGACAATCAGTCAAAATCACACCATCTTATAATCTTCACATTCTGCATCAGCTGATGAGTTTACATTATAGCTCTGTTACCGTAGCTCTATTTTTAAACAGAAAACAGCCATAGTAAAACCACAAATCACCTCAGATATCTGTACGATTTGTTTTGTCAATAGCTAAACTAAAGATCTGCTTGGAATCGAGTAAACAAGGTAAGATCGTTACAGTTTACTCAGAACTGTGGATCAACAAACAGTAATTTAGCAAAGATAATAACATCACATAATAACTTTATGCCTTCCTAAACCTCAGAATCAAATTCCCTCATGTTGAAAAAAAAAAAAAAAAAAGTGGCCAACTCCATTCTTTTCAGTTAGAGCTGTGTTAACAGGTGAAAACAACAGTGCTTCTAACTTTTACAACACTTTTATGTCACTTTCTTTGACTCCAAATTTCTTGTGACTCACTCCTCCCTCTACTGGACACATAACTGCCGGACTGTCAGTGTAAAGACAGTTCAGTTCTTGTCTCTATATTTCAAACACAATGGCATCTTTTGCACAACTAAAGAGCTCTTTATTCATAACACTAACCCTCTAATGATACTTTTAGGTCATTTTTTAACATTTCCAAGTACTACACACAGCCCTTTAATATTATGTCTTTTACATAATTTTCATCTTGTGTAGTTTACAATGGTTTCTTCATAGT
The DNA here is from genome assembly GCA_030068375.1 of Ostorhinchus rueppellii. NCBI lineage: Eukaryota > Metazoa > Chordata > Actinopteri > Kurtiformes > Apogonidae > Ostorhinchus > Ostorhinchus rueppellii. Next base: position 10,020,603 of record JAQQZY010000005.1, read on the forward strand.
GTTTGTTTTCTTTGATATGCACCAATGAATTCACCAAGGAGGTAATGTTTTGTTTTCTTTGTTATGGATCTATTAATTTAGGTTGAAATTGGTCTTGATGTTGGAAAGGTACACAATGATGCAAAAAAACCAAAAAAACAAAACAATCAATAATTCCCCTCAAATACATTAAAGTAAGGAATCCACTCTCGGATTTTGAGTAGTAAGAAGTGCAGACATTTGCGTCAATGTGTAGGGAATAAACAGAAGGAGTTTTCCGAAAAATAAATTCAAGTAGAGTACAGATACCTGACAATCAAAGCAGTGACTTATTTGTATTTAGGTGTTTACATGTAAGATTGACTGTTGGGAGTTGAAATGTGTGGATGTTTGAGGTAAAGTTAGGTACATATACAGCATGTTCTTACATGGTTGTGTTGGAAAATCCTGCTGTGCAGAGAACTGGACATTATACAGAGCTCCTGATACGTGGTTAACAATGAATGAGTTCAAATGCATTACAGCACAGTGTTCGATCTCCCTCTACCTCTACATTAAACACCTGACCTCAACCTGCCTACTCTCTCCCCTTTGGTACACACCCTTGCAGGCTTCAAATTTGTCAAAGTGGCAAGGGTCATGGATTGTAATTCCTGGAGGGTGTGCTGAATGGGAATGAGAGGAAAATGAAATATGAGGTCTTGAGTGTTGCACTAATTTCCCCGGGGCTCTACACCTAACCCCAGAATATCTGCTGATTACAATTGGAGGGTTAACTCTAATAAATTCTAGGCAGGCGCTGGTGATTTCTGACAATGGATGAATAAATGGTGCATGTCACTGTGTCTGAGTGGCCCCGGAGCCCATCAGCAAGAACATGCAATCATACATTCGCCGTTTCACCTTCTCGAGCTCTGCAGGTCAAATGGAGAACACAAAAGAGAGGCAAAGGGAAAAGGTAGGCAGGCAGCAGGAAAAACGCAGAAAGTAAATCAGTACATGAAAATATAACCAAACCCAGTGTGAACTACAGGAATATTCTACCACTGTATTGGACAATCACGTACCATGTGTAGAGTTCTGCATAGACATATGCGTTTTATTTTTTTAAGAAGGGATATTTTGTTTTTTTTTTATGGAATTATGCCTTTTCAAACATTTCCCTGTGGTCTATATAAACTGTTAATGGGCTTGGGTCTGAATTCTTCATTAATTCAACTCCACAGGTTCATCTTCAACCCTATTTCTGAGTAATGACACCAGAAAGATCCTTTTGAGCGCTGGCCCTTTAAATAAACATGAGCCACTTCAGGCCCCGCCCCCTCCAGGTAGTTGGTTGTGCTGCTCTGCCCCGTTCAACCAACAACTGAACATTTTAGGTAATCAGCTCAAAGTTTGAACGTATTTTCAGTATGGACTACAACCACTGCTGCTGACAAACAATTATGGTGTACTCTGAGAAATGTTCATTGGAAGTCTTGACCTTATACGTGCAAATGTCGTGATGTAACTAGTTATAGACGTAACAAATTAAGAAGGCTTTAAAATAGATCCTAGAAATACACTCGATTTTTGCCAAAATGAATATCACGATTGTTTTGTAGGATCTGGAGGGTTCAAATTCAAACTTTATGAACTACTAGGGTCTAAATATACAAATAAATGAACTGAAGACTAATAAAAGTGTAAAAAATATGACCCCTTTAATGATTGGTTTTAGTATCTTCACTGGATATGACAAGAGAAAAGAAACCGGGCACAGAGTATATGAGATTGACATGCAGCACATGGCCTCACACCAGGATGGCTACACTGCCCCTTTAACCTGCAATACACACAAAACCACCTGAGCCATGGCATCCGTACAGCTGTATATTGTGAACATCTAAAGAACTAATTCAACTTCAAATAATCCCTGTGGATGCTGTATGAGCTACGTGCAATTTCATCCAATCACCACAATTTGTTCTGCAAATTTGATCAATCACTTCAGTTCTCCCCCCAGATTTTGAAGCTTTTTCGAGTAAAAACCCATTAGGTGCTCATCTGCCCATCTGAGCCCTGTGGTAATGATTACTTAGAAGACAGTGAGCTGTATGAGCTGAACGCTTTTCTTTTCACTGGAACAACACGTCTTCCATGAAAGAACAAATCCAACTATTTTTACAATTTTTGACTTGACCCTCACAATATCACTGCACAAACATAAAAAACTTTTTTTTCTTTAATTTTTTTCCCCCATGTCTTATTACATTTTATGCAAAAACAACCTATTCTCATGCTTGAAGTAAAGCACAGGTTGAGTGGTGTATTAGAAGACAAAATTCCATGTTGTTCAAACCTTTCTGTTGGTTTTCATATTCAGAGTGTGACAGTGCCACGGCTTAGGTTTGGTTAGGTTTAAGCACAAAAACAAATTGATCAGCATTAAGACATTTAAGATTACATTTGATAGGACATAAACTCTGGTCTCATATTTGTAAATCCATTAAATTTTGTCATTTTTCCATATTCTCTCACAATAGTCTGCTTTGATTTATTCCTACTCAACAACATGAGCTAGCTGCTGTTTTCCTCTTCCTGCACTTATTCATATGATGCCAAAAAGTCACCAAACGAGGGACAGAGATATGTAAAGGTGTATTTAAAGCCCTTCCAGCAACTGATTTACACTGCTCTTTTCATAGTGAGGCCAGACTGAAAGAATTTCAAGTCGTTCCAACCATTTGCTAAACTTTGCTTCTCTTTATAATAAAAATATGTTTGCAAAAGCTACAATTTGATACATGTTATGATCTCAGGCTGCTTTAGCCTGGCCAGCCAGCCATCTTTCCCAATGAGAAATCCATCTGGAATCGCAGGCCTTGAATCCAAATATGAAGGCGGGACTAACGGGCACTAAGTAAGCCAATCACAAATAAGGATGTGATGCTTTTGTCAGAGAAAATTAAGAATACAGGGTGTGATCTGTGATTCAATCCTTATTTTTTAATCAAGTAAACAACCATCAACGGTTGTAAAGAGATTTATGGACTTGGAACTGACTTTGACTTGAGACCAAAAGAATTCTGTGTGCAAGAAGTGTTGTGAAACACCCGCCCACATACTTGTTATTTGTTTGCTAAACAATTAATCGCACTTACTCTTTTCTCAGTACTGAATACACTGAGACAACCAAATAGCTGGCCAGGCTAAGGCTACTTCAGTTGGTCAGGTCTAAATTAAGTGAGATTACGAAATAACAAAAATAAATGTTGTGACATTATAAAAGCTTGTCGCCACAGTGAATGTAACCATAATCTAAGTTACAATCAAAACTACAGGCTAAATATTAGAGTATGGGACTTTATAGTTGGCCAGACTCAGTATGTGTTATTCTTAGGAGTACCTGCCACAAGACAAATTTCCCTCTGCGATTAATAATGTGTTCCGATTATGATAATTCCGT
>JAQQZY010000005.1:10030147-10061666 GCA_030068375.1 Ostorhinchus rueppellii
TGTTTACAAGTGCAGAGGAGAAGCCACTCCAGCTTGGTGAAAACAGTTGGACATTTTTAACCACTGGGGTGGCTAAGAGAAGTCATAGAAACTCATTTTAAAGATCAGAAACCCCGAAAAGTGTAAATTTTATGCCATGGCACCTTTAAAAAAATTTTTTATTTACGCACAATGTTAAAATGATAGAGCACCCACACTGACAACACAGGAGGCAGCACTAGGTCAAAGCAGACATTAAACAGTAGGAGTGACACCCATATGTCACATGTGAGATCAGACAAAAATAAACAGAGGATAGGCCTGTTGATGGCCATTTTAACATCATACCAATGGTGATATAATATTATTGTTGCCTTTTGTTCCAGTTTCTAGACAGTATCTGAACGTACTACACACTATGCATGATTTTTCTCTACTGATCTCACCCTCAAAAATCCACCTCAAAGGGTATCAAAACCATTATCACCCAGTGCTGCAGGTGTGAACACACACTAGCAACAATCAGCGGTGAGAGGCAGCTGTCACACAGGTGAGGACGCCAGTGTGAAAAGCATCAAACAAATACCATGTTGGAAGTAACTCTACTATTAACTCCTTTAGTGCTGGTGGTAACTATAAATAATAATGCTTTTAAAATAAAAACACAATTACCAGAGATTTAATTGTATTGTTACTATTATTATAGTAATAGTAATCTTGATTGAAATTAAAAAAAAAAAATAAAAGAAGATAACACAGTCTATTTCTCTGCTGTATTATTGAATAATAAATGGACCTTCATGATGCCCAAAGTGCTTTACAAACTCTCACATTCATCCATTCACGCACACACATACCAATGAGCAGCTGCCAGGACCTACTGGGAGTAATTCAGAGTTCAGTTGGACATGTGGACAGTCAGAACCAGGACTCAAACGACCGACCCTTTGGTCATTGGATGACCCGTTCTACCAACTGAGCCACAGCCGCCCATGCTGTGCTGAATGTCACCCAACCTCACAGTGGCATGAGTGGAACAAGACCCAATCAGATTTGAGCTTTTTGAGCTGGAAATATAGACACAATGGAGCCATAAACCTCTACTAAAGCTGCGTTTCCACTGTGTGGTACCAGCTCGGCTTGAATTGACTCAACTTGCGTACCAAGTACTATTCCTGGAGGCTGTTTCCATTAAAGGATAGTACTGACTTTAGAGTATCTGGTTATCATAGCCATGCTTTTTAATTTCTTCAGCTTTTCCCGGCATTGCATGAAGGACTTTTGGTAACAGTGTGCTGTCATCTGCTGTGAGTTGCTGATAAACTTGTTTATTGTGTCTTGCCTGGCCAAGCTCATGCTGAATCTTTTCATCGGCCACCAAAGACAGAAATGGCTGAGCCTCCTCGACCGGCAATGGTGTTGCAGACTGTCATCATGGGTGTATTTAGCCTACTGATATATTAACTGTTAATTTCCTAATGTGGTTTGTTAAAAATGGCGGGACACACAATGATGATGTAGTGACGCAGTGACAACTCTCTAACCAATCAGTGGTCTGCAGTGTTTACAGGTCACCTTTTAGTATTTCTTCACCTGTTTTGGAACCTTGGCTAGGCAGATACTGAAAAAACCAAAAGTACCAGGTACCAGATTTCGGGTACTTTTACGTAATGGAAATGCAAAAAGGTCAAGTCAAGTTGAGCATAGTGGAAACGGAGCTTAAGAATCCAGAGCATCAGGAGCAACCATCCAAACACAAAAGACTGAATGTAAACCAGAGTTGCATACTTTGTGCAACACTAAACAGTGATTTCAGACATGAAATATGCACAAATGAAGAAATAGTTGAGTTTGTTACCTTTGAACTTGTGGAAAACAGCCCAGAGCTCAGCGATGTCAGTGGCGAAAGTGATGTCTGTGTCAAGGACGATGACTCTCTGCAGGTCAGACGGCAGCGTCTTGGTGAGCACCAGCTTCATCAGGCCGTAGATCCCAGAGTAATGTTTGTTCGGGATCCATGACACCTCAGACTGAAACATCCCATCAATCCATGACATGTTACACATCAGGCAACAAAATGCAAGACTGGTATCAGCATGTTTAAGTGGATGGTTTTACAGAAGTGAAAATGTGCGATTCATGTAAGACTACAATAAAAGAGGCTTTACTGAGCTTGTAACTTTTAAGCAGAACTTTGAAAAACCTGACCATGAAGCTTTATATGACAAAAGTGAAGTTCAACTGACTACAGTTGGAGGAGCTAGGAGTGAGTGAAGTGTGGAGAAATGCTGTTTCTTACCTTCAGCTCATCTGCATCGTAGAAGTCGACCCTGACAGCAGGAACCATCCAGGTGTGGAACAGAGAGGACAGGATCTGCTGAGCTATGGAGTCTGTGATGAAATGGAAATGTAGGGGATTCCGCCTGTGGAGACACACACACACACACATCGTTTACAACTTCACTTAAAGACTCAATCTGTGCAGAGGCGGCACAAATCCTGCTATAGAAGTATAGATATAAAAACATACACTGGAAATGATTAACATTAACAGTTTTCAATGTCAAAAACAACTCAGAATATTGAAATGCCTTTTCTCCAGCTCATTTCAATGCAATTTTTGTCTTTTTGCATCTTTAACAGTTTTTTCCCCCCCCCCATCTTCTTGTATTTGATATGTGTGATATGCACCTATGTATAGACCATGTTTTCTGTTTCCCATTATTTCATCCATTTAGGTTCAGGGTCAAGTACTACCCCAACACTTGGCATATAGCAGAACTCTATTTCACTCTAGAGTTGAATTGCTTTGTTTTGTGGCCTTCATCAGGAATTATACAACCACCAAATTTTAAAAAGATATAAAATATGAACAAAAAAACCCCAAAATAAAACAAAAAAACAAAAAATGTAGGGAAATAAATAAGCCTATACATCCATACACTGACCAATTGAGTATTTAAACGTAGTTCAGACATATGACTTGGCAGTTCCAGGCCAGACATTGTTCCATGTTAACAAAACTCAAGGGGAGTGTCCAATTGCATCATATTAGGATAACATTAGCACTTCAGACTTAAAACAGAAAAGTAGGGGGTGGGGCTTAAAGTTCCACAAAGAGCAAAAATATGCACTTATTACGAGGCGGCTATGGCTCAGGTGGTAGAGCCGAAAAGGCTGTCAATATCCGAAAGGTTGGTGGTTCGAATCCCGCTCTCTCCAGGTCTTTGGGCAAGACACTTCACCTAAATCACAAGCCTTCAAACTAGGGATGAACCGATACAGATGTCAGTATTGGGTCCAATACTGAGCGCGAGTACTTGTACTCCTACTCGTAAAAAACACTCATACAACTGCACCAATACCACTTATGGCCGTATGACATTCACAGTTAAGTGCAGCAGGTGCGGAGGAATAATGTCAGCAGTGTGGAGATTTTTCAAAATAAATGGCCAAGCGACAAAAGTAATGCCGACTGGAAATAACGTTAAAGACACAGAAGGATACAGATGGAGTGTTCTGTCCATCCTCAATGTACGCAATTCTGTTTGTTTTCCAGGTGTCCATGGATGCGTACTCAGTCAGAGAATACCAGTGGGAACCTTGGAGGTAGAGGATCTGTTCAAAGAGCGACTGTGTGAGTTAGTAAAAAACTACTAACATATTTATGACAACTACCAGGGACTAGGCTGATTTATGTCCTACTTATAATACTATGAGGGTAAGGAGCAGTGCAGACCACCACCCACGGAAGTGAAAATGAAACCTAGTATTCATTCATTATCTTCATTCTACCTCCTGAAGCTTCACTTTTAAACCTTACCTGTGCAAATGCTGCAACATTAGTATCCACATTAGTGTTACCGCTGTCATCTCCATGTTTGTGATTACGGATCTTCTGAACGGTAAAGGGATTACCAAGTATCAGTACTCGGTATCGGCAAGTACTCAAATGTAAATACTTTCATGTCTTATTTAAAAGCAGCTGTTTGTGTATTTTCTGATGAAAGCCACAATCCAAAGCATTTTGGTCTAAATTTATAGTGAAATAAAGTTCTTCTATACAAGAAGTTGTGCTATACTTCTTGGCCTTTTGCAAGTTTTTCTTCCTCTCCATGTACCTTTGAAGTAGGCGAAGTTGTGCCAGAACCTTTTGTTTCCATTCAGATTCATTTAGGCTCAAACAAGTCTTGGTACTGGGAAGGTACACACATTGAGCAAAAAACTAAAATAATCAGCGATTCCCCTCAAGTGTGTAAAGTGAAAATCCTATATCTGAAAGTAGAAACTGAAGATAATTTTGTGAAAAAGGAGTAAAAGCTCCTAGCAAATACTCAAAGTAAAGTTACCTGAAAACTCTAAACTAAGTGGATAAGTATTGGTAATTCCCACATCAATACATGCCCCTGAACTAGTTATATGAGCCAAGACTAAAACCATATTAAATACCGAACAGGTTGGACTTTACTAGAATACAGAGACTGTTTTAAGGCTGTTCAGATGGAGTTTTACTACCACCTCACATCAAACACAACAACAGGAGAAATACAAGTCCGGCAAAACTTCTACGGTTTCATTCTGATAGTGGAAATTTGTCTGACAGTGAAATCTCGTGAAAAGTTATTTGGTGTATAGCTGGCATAAACGGACCTGGGGGGAGACTGTAAACACTGATTGGCTACAGTGTGTGGTCATGCAGCCCACAGACACACCGCTTGATGATTGGACAAGATGCTCAGCCTTCATGCAGAGATGACTGCACTGTGCTTCAGTAGCAGCAGAAATGTATCATACATCCTGTCACGCACGCACAGGATGAGACGCTGCACAATACGCATTCAGGACTTTGGAAACAGGTCATGAGATAGTGACACTGAACTGCTTTTCCATGAGGATGTGAGCGCTCCGGGGTGTCGTGTACTCAATGACTTTGGGAATGAATGTGTCAGCTGCACTTGCTCAATAAGTGCTGGAGGCTGGAAGCTGTCAAAACGTATTGGTATCATACAAGCTGTCAGCAACAGCAGAGCAAATGGAAAGGGTCTGCACATCCTATGGTCAAACAGCAACAAGGTTTTCGGAGAGTGTCTGGGATTGTACTGATCAGGAACCTAACAGGCCGAGTACTTCCAGAACATCAGAGCTGAGTTCACGAGCACCTAATCGTCTCATCTTTATAATGCCATATTGTTAATTAGTTCCAGTAAAGACTTTCACATGTGAACTCTACAGACCCAAACTTTATCTAAAACTTGTATCTTAATTTCTAAAAATACATAAAAAATAATAGGCTATTTAAGTGGGGGTTTTTTTCTTTTTGTTTTGTTTTTAAGGAGTTATGTGTAGTATTCTAAACTCTTGACAGCATGAGAAAGTTGCACTTTGAGTAACAAAAAAACAATGAATCAACACTATGCATCCACAGACAAAATCATTCACTGAATAAAGTATAAAGCTCATAGACTGCACGCATACAAATATTAGCATGTCATTAAGATTTCTTCTTTAAATACAAAGTCTGTCTTGTAGTCTTTCTGCACTTTGTCATCGGATAATTTACATTACAGCTGCACTAAAGATCCAGTTGAATCATCTTAACAAGATCAGAACTCTCATAATTTAATCTGAACAGTGGACAAACAAACAAAATGACTAAAGATTAACTACATCAGACATTAACTTTATACCTTCATAGGTTTCACAAATAGAAGAAACACTGCCATTTCAGCCTTAAACATTCTTCTCACTTGGAGCTACGTCCAGTGGTAAAAATAACATTAGTGCTTATAGCTCATGGCGTTACTTTTCATCATTATGGGTATGACTCATTACTCCCTCTAGTGGTCCAATAATCCCAGCAAACTGTGAACCCAAATAGATTCAGTTCATATCTCTATAATCCAATACACTGGCTTCTTTAGCATAACCTTTAGAACTCTGATATTTTTAGTCTTGAAAGTACACACGTGGACAAAATTCTTGGTAACCGTCTGTTAATAAAAAGAAAAAAAAACGCAATGGTCACCGACATGACTTGAACTTGATAAAAGTGATAAATAAAAATTCTATGAAAATTAACTAATGAAATCAGACATTGCTTTTGAATTGTGGTTCAACAGAATTATTTTAAAAACCAAACTCATGAAACAGGCCTGGATAAAAATGATGGCACTCTTAATTCAATATTTTGTTGCACAACCTTTACAGGCAATCACTGAACTCAAATGATTTCTGTAACTGTCAGTGAGACTTCTGCACTTCTCAGCAGGTATTTTGGCCTACTCCTCATGAGCAAACTGCCCCAGTAGTCTCAGGTTTGATTGCACGTTTCAGCTCCTTCCACAGATGTTCAATAGGATTTAGATCAGGGATCATAGAAGGCCACTTTAGAATAGTCCAACCTTTTGCTCTTAGCCATTCTTGTGTTTTTAGGGTCACTATCCTGTTGCTAGACCCAAGACCTGTGACTGAGACTCGGCTTTTTGGCACTGGGCAGCATATTTTTCTCTAGAATACCTTGATAGTCTTGAGATTTCATTGTACCCTGCATAGATTCAAGACCCCCTTTGCCAGATGCAGCAAAACAGCCCCAGAACAGAACTTACATGTTTCAGTGTTCTTTTCTTGGTATGCTTCATTTTTTGCATCTGTGAACATAGAGCTGATGTGCCTTGCCAAAAAGTTCCAGTTTTGTCATCTGTCCATAGGGACATTCTCAGAGAAGCTTTGTGGCTTGTCAACATGCAGTTTGGCAAATTCAAATTCCAGTCTGGCTTTTTTATGATTTGTTTTCAACAGTTATGTCCTCCTTGATCATCTCCTATTAAGTCCACTTTGGCTCAAACAATGACGAATGGTGCGATTTGACTCCGATGTATCATGACTTTTGAGTTCACCTTGAATATCTTTAGAAGTTGTTCTGGGCTCTTTTGTTACCATTCAAATTATCAATCTCTTCCACTTTTCATCAAGTTTCCTGCTGTGGCCATGTCCAGGGAAGCTGGCTACAGTCCCATGGATCTTAAATTTCTGAATAATATGTGCAACTGTAGTCACAGGAGCATCAGGCTGCTTGGAAATAGTCTTATAGCCTTTACCTTTAACATGCTTGTCTATAACTTTCTTTCTAATCTCCTGAAACAATGATCTCCTTTGCTTCCTCTGGTCCATGTTTAGTGTGCTACACACCATGTCACCAAACAGCACAGTGACTACTTGTCACCCTTTAAATAGGCCAACTGACTGATTACAAGTTTGTAGACACCTGTGGTGTTAATGAGAGGACAGATCTTGGTTGCACATGTCCCTATGGTCACATTATTTTCAATCTTTTCCAGGGCTACCATCATTTTTGTCCAGGCCAGATTCATGAGTTTGGTTTATGAAATAATTCTGTTGAACCACAATTCAAAAGCAATGTCTGCTTTTCCTTACTTAATTTTCATGGAATTTTTATTTATCATCACTTTGGTCAGGTTCAAGTCTTGTCTGTGACCATTGTGAGTTGTTCTTTCATTAACAGAGGGGTACCAGCATTTTTGTCCACATGTATAGATATGATGCATATAGTTCCTTTAAATGTGGACACAAAATTATGTTCAACTGAAGCGTACATAACTCCACTGGCTTTACTTACTTGTGCTCTGTAGTAGTGTTGTAATACTAATGTCTTTGGTCTTAGTCTAGTGATGTCCTGATCTGATCTAAAGCTGCCCATCTGGCATTCTTTAGAACATCGGATCAGGTTTAGTCACACGATGTAGCCAATCCAGTTTTCACACACGTTTTCAGCGTCATTCTGCTAAATGGCTGCCGTACATAAAAACGAAACATCATGCAACATGTCCACTGTGCGGTAATACTTTTCTCTGGAAAGCAATGAAAGTCAAGTAGCAACTTGCAAGATGTATAAACTGGTAGTTGCTCATGGAGGGTGCATCACCGCTCACTTTAATACAACAAATTTGATTTGTCACTTACAAAAGTATCACAAGACCAAAAATGAGATCAACTAAACTGATTTCATGAAATAGTGTTGTGAGTCATGCCAGTTCTTATGGCATTTGGTGTGCTTTACGTATGCACTGTTGACCTTTTGCGTGTTAATTCACACCACAATCGCATGTCAATTTCCACCAAGATCTCCAGTTCACATAACTCTAACTCTAAGCACATGGGTTTTGATGCATCTATTAGTGGCGTGTATATGTATGCGAGTCATGATATCACATTGGAACGACAAGGCTGCAGTGAAGCTGAATACTGAATGAAAGCTGAATGTAGATCCCACAGAATAAACATTTTAGTTATTACCTGACTTTTTATATGTATAATGCAATTTACCCCATTTCTTTACGATTTATTTTTCTTAATTATTATATTTAATCTTACTGTAAATTTTTTTTTTTTCTTATTTGTTTTAATAAGAGGTATAATATACCACACAAACTGGATTGGATTGGACTTGGTTCTTTATCTGACCTGATAGTGTAGGTTTGCTAAAAAAAAAAAACCCCAAAAAAACAAAACTTGGTTATGTTATGAAACATAATAAAAAGATTTGGGTAATACTTTGGTTGCATTTAATTTTAATGCTGGAAAGAGGTATTTTGATGTAAAAAACATGCATCTGGTATATAGTTATCAAATCTAAATGTAATTGTAAGAACTATCAGTATTGGCTTGTTATAAGCAAAACTGATCATAAAAATCAGATTGGAAGCAAAAAAAAAAAATCCAGATTGGGACATCACTATCTTAGTCTTGAGGCTGGCCTCGACAACAAGACATTTTTGCTAGCAGAAAAATGTCATGATCATTGGGATGTAATATCTTTTGTTAGCCAGACCTGGAACAGGGTAACACAGCTGGTTGTTTCTGTCCTTCACTGAACTTTAGAGGTGCACAGGCAGATGCATCTTTGAACAAAGCCAGTTTGACTGTTGTTCTCAGGTAACCGGGTGTAACCAGCTGCTGACTTTGTGTTCATATTTCACAGAGAGACATTAAAGTACTATCGATCCTCATATTTCAATCTCAGCCAGATAAAAAAAGGGTGTAGTTCCTAAAATGTCCAACTATTCCTTGAAGTCAGGATTTTTTTTTTTTTTTTTTAAATACATCTGACATTGTTCTTCCCATACCCCTATGGTGTGGAACAATAGTTACAATAATGCTTTTGAAGAATATATACAGGGGCTGCAGTATGATTTAGTGAGCTAAGCTGAGGACTGCAACTTTCCATTCTCTTGGCAAATAAAAGTTTGCTGAATTAGCTGTTAGCAGCTCCTGTATGCACTATACCCATGAATCTAGACAACTACAGCTGTTTTAATGTGATACTGGGGGGGAGAAAAAAAAAAAAAACTAGAAAAATGTGATGATTCTTTGGCAAGTTCCAGTTATAGCATTTTTCTATAATTCCATGGAGGAAGAAAATCAGAGAAAATTGTTCTGATGTATGTGCATTCAGATTTAATGCTGTTATGACTTATGATAAGGATAATATTTTGTCACTAGATTTTGGTACCAGTGGAATTAAATCAACAGCAGTGGATACAGAAAAAAAAATGGGGGGGGTCCTGCTTGCTTTGTTTACAGAACATACAATGTATTCCAGTCCTATTTCATAATACAATCCACACTTTAATTTTAACTAACCCCGAGGCTTTTTCTCCTTGGTAGTAGGCCTACGAGTAGTTCAAACAGGAAAATGTCTGTGTGCACATCTCGATTACTTGACGATCTGTCAAGCAAAACACTATAGCGATTCACAACATGTTGACATGTCTAACAGCCAGTAAATGCAGTAAAATGTAACTACACACACCAGTTAGATATAGGCCAATGTTTGACAACTTTGTGTAATTCCCTCAATCACTGGCTGTGTTCCGTAGCATATGCCATGCAGTTCTATAGCTCATACTGTATAATATGCAATACACTGGTTACTTTCTGTGGCTGCCTGTTTGTTAATTATGTAGATCTAGATGCTGCTTGAATAGATAGTTGTCTTTTCATGATTACAGACTTTAGTATCACGCAGACTTAACTACCTTTACAATAAAAACACTAGTTATAAAGGGCCTATGCGCAGTAGACCCACCCCTCCAATACAGGAGATAGGAGAGATTTGGGTGCAAAAATTAGCACCTAAGCACCACTTGTAGGAGTACATGTCATACCCCAAGGAGGACCAAGACAACCAGATAGAAAATAGGTTGACTCGATACTAGAGCTGTAACGATACTCAAGTAATGAGAGTACAAAACATCAAAGAATATAATTTTTTTGCCTCGAGTATTTGTTTAATTTTTAATTTCATTTAAGTAGTCACTTGTGTTCTGCCCCGGGGATCATGTTCTACACAGACTGTAAACAGTGACTCATGACTCAGAGTTTAAGTCAGAGTTAAAAAAGTTGGCACTATGGAAGACCGCGAGGAGACTGTCCACAAAAGGCAAAATATGGCCACATTTTGGGATCACGTCAAACTTAAAAAAAAATCTCATGCAATGCGTATACTGCAAACTTAAACTGACCTGCCACAACAGCACTTCGTCAATGCTTCAACATGGGAACAGAAAGCATCTGCTTGTGAACAAGACCAGCTCATCATCTGAAGCCAGCACAAGGTCAATGCCCATCTTCCCCTCAACAGTAGCCTAACATTAGCCCAATTAACATTATTGCTACCTGAGAAACACAACAGCGTTGGCTAGAACGTAGGTTACACTATGTATTTATTGTAGTCTATAACAAAGTCTCAATGATGGCTTGTTGCACAAAAAAAAAAAAAAAGTCCAATTAATTGCTTAAATAATCAGTAGAATACTTGACTTCACGAAGAATTGATAGTTGTAGCCCTACTACGTGGACAAGTGATACATAGCTCAATGGGTAACGCTTCTGACTGTGATGCTGAGGATTGGGGTTCAATTCCTGGCCAAACCAGGAACTTTTCTTTTGCAGATTTTCAAATGGGAAGGCACTCGTAGGTAAATCTGCCATTGGTCAATAATAACAAGTAGCAACCCATCTTCAATCAAACTACCAAATTTCAGATTCTACAGAGCATCTGGGTGGGAGAATAGGTAGTTGTACTTTTAAAAGGAGAGGATGAGTCGGAAAAGGTTTTATTTTGTGCGAGTCCAAAATCAACCAAGGAAATACAGGTGCATATTCTGTCAATGGTCATGGATTAAATAGAAACTCTGCTGGTAGTGTCTTCTGTGTTTTAGTCTCATTTACAAAGGCACTACTTGTGTCGGACTTTGACAAACACTGGGACAGGAACTTCATGGTGTGTTCAAGTACGCCATGTAAACTCTGGCATCTGTGCTTGAATGAACACAGGTTGGTAAAACAATAGAGTTTATTATTTTACTTTATTAAAATGCATGTACATATCACTGTCAATTACTTCCAATTCTTCCACTGCAAAATGTTTAATACTTAGATGCCAAATGTTAGAATCCAATTAGTTTCTCCATTGGTAGTTTTTCAAAATTCTATTAAATTAAAAAAAAAAAAAAAAAACTTTTCAAATTGTTTTCAGCAAACTTCCCAATATCCGTGTACATTAGTTCAGCAAGTCTCTCTTATCATTTTCAGTTTGATTTAATGCAGCATTTCCTAATAATTAAATACTAAAGTCATACCCAGTGGGCAAATATTTTGGCTGGTGGACTGTTTTCATCTCACAATCCCCTTGGCTGGTGAGTATAACAGTAATTTCAGAAACTGTTGGGGGGTGAGTAAATTGTGCCAAATAAGTACAGGAGAAACACATGAACCTGTCTGCAAAGACAAATGGAGATGAGAAACTAAAAGCAGAATGTGGCATTGGGACATTTATGGTGCCATGTATGAAACTTGTGTAAAATCCTATGTTATGTTATAATATCAAGTAACATTTCACATTAACTCGCATAATGTTCCAGATCCACAGGAACAAATTGGGGTTCAGTGGGTTCATGAACACTTTAATTTGTGGACAGGGTTTCTGGGGTCAAACCACTGACCTTCTGGTTTGTGGAGTCACACAGCTACCCAATGATGTTACAGTTACAAATGATATAATATGATGCAAGATGATGCAATTGTCGATTTACCAACTGCAAATATGCTGGGATATCACTATTTGATTAATAGCCCTTTGTCAATGTAGAAAATAAGTCAAACTACAAGTTGTCTGTAGTTTGCACTTTATAACACATGAAGCCAGAGTGGAATACACAGAGGTAAAGCAGGTTGAAACACTGGACGATGACTGACTGTTTGCTTCCTGTGTGACTGTGAAAGACAAACAAAACTAATTACCCTTGATGTTAACAAGTTCACCTTCTGCTTGACGTAGACCCTGCAGTCCAGAAAATGTCTGTCATTAAAAATGAGTTGGAAAGCCAGAAAAAAAATTGATGTGCACTACTTTTATATTCATCTAGAACAATGACAGGCATACATTAACTTGGTTGGGTCAAACAGTGTGTCCAGCCCAGGGTTATATATGCATTATGTTCTCATCTAATGACAGACTGAATCACTGGAAGCTGTCCCTGCACTGTCCGATGGACCTCATACCAGGCACTGCTAAAAACAAGGTGAAATACATACTCATGGGCAATAACATAAGGAAAGGTATAGTGAAATTATGGTCACCTCACTTTTAGGACTGCAAGACTTTTATCCAAAAATAAAATCACATTTTTTTCCTCTAAAAACTGGATTTAGGCTGGTTGTGGCATTTTAGCTTTAACTTCTCTCTCTCCTTAGCAAACGCCATTTTTGTATTAGTGTGTGGAGACCAAAGACTGTGGAGACCACTCTCGCAGTTAGGAGGAGAAGCCTACGGTAGCCCAGAGACACAAGAGAGATGAAATTCAATTTGACAATTATCCTTTTCTAATTAAATACAGTAATCCAGTTTTAATTTAAAATCGATTACTCATGCAGCTCTACTCACTTTACTGATCTCCACATTTTACCCATCCCAACCCACATGGCACCAAGCATCAGCATTTAACATTAGCGATTTGGAGCAGTGATATTCCATTGAAGACTCTTGAGAACCTCAAGATTTTCATCAGTAAGTCAAGAACCCAGACAGAAAATTAACCAATGCTTTGGATGACGTGGAAACCAGGGAGATGGGGGAAACCCAAGTAGTGTGGAAAGAATAAGCAAAAATCGACCAAGGAAGGCCTCAGTGTGACTGGGAATCACACATGGACCCTGGTGTGAGGTGGAAGTTCTAACCACTATGCCACCACACCACTGCAACTGAATTACCGTTACAAAGAGAATAACTGTATCAAACTCCATGTACCGGTCTAAATCGGTTCATTCTTATTCAATCCTATTTGTTACGTATCCTAATTCCAATCCTATTTTTGGTCAAAGAGTATTTGTAAGAGACTATGGGAATGTTTTTGTCCTTTTGGTACATGCAGCCATTCACCGCTTCTTGTGAATAGTTATTACATGTTTAGCCGCATGATGTCACTTGTCATAAACTTGCACACAGGTGGGTTAAAGCTGTTGAACAGATGACAGACACAGTGGTTTCTCTACCGTACTGTGTGTAATGATGCAGATGGGATACATAGAGCCGGACAGATGAGAGTGATGAGAAGCCCCACTGTCTGACTGAATCCAACAGAAAAAGGCCATCTGTCAGGTGGGACAGCATCAGTCACCCACAGAGTCATTCAACAGGACACTATATCTTCAAGGAAAGAGCTGAACTGACGGCACACGTATGATTTACCGCGAAGCCCGAACAACATACCAGACCATGGCACGATGAGAATGGAGCACCACGTGAAAGACACTGCATCATTTCAATCTTGTTTCACAGGGATTTTTATCACAAATTCAATATTTCATCACATATCCACAATATGGGCGAGCCTCGGAGAGCTCTGATAACAGCTGCAGGTCAGCTTATCGCGGGGTCAGCCGCTGTTTGACGATCAGTGTCTCATGTCTCGTCCAATCCTTTCAGTCATTCAGCAGAATGCCTCACACTATCAGATGACAGGCCAGCAGGCTGACCTCTCAGGCTTCTGTCAGCTCACGTATTTGTCACTCAGCAGCAAAACAACAGTGAGTCAACATTTAAACAACCCCTCTAACAAAACAGCCTGAATATTAGCTCTGCTGAGGGTGACCTCTATCTGACAATTTTCTGCTCAAATTATCACCAATCATCTATGGAGGTGGAGAAAGTATACACATTAGGTTTATCCAGTAAATACCCTCAGACAAAAAAAAAAAAAAAAAAGGGAGAAAGTATGTAAAGTAGAAAAGTGTATAGTGGGCTATTTGAGTGTTTATGTAAATCTAACTGAATATAATGTCACAGTAACAATGTGAAATCAGCTGGTGTTAATCATCATGCCGTCATTCCACCCTTCTGCTAAGTAGATGTACATGCGCATTTAACATAATATAATGAAACTTAACATCTCGGCCTTTCAGTGTCACAGCAGTATCATGTTACATCCCTTATATGACTTCTATCTAATGTCTTTTACATGGTTTTAGTCTGAAGTTACATCTTTTGTGACTTTTTATAGTCAGTTTTATTATTTTGGTCTTATTAGATATTTCACAGCATTATTATCTTGTACATCTCAAACTTTCTTCTTCACTCTTCCTTTTTCTATCCTTTCTATCCGGCTGTGAAGAAGAAAACAGTCAGCAGTGTTTTGAAAATGTAAGTAGGAAGTACAGATACTGCTCAAAACTGTACTTCAGCACAGTAGCAAAGCATTGGTACTTTGTTACTTCCCACTTCTTTTCATCTGATGAGTCATGGGAGAATCTATAAACTCTACCCCATTGACATGCCTTATTATTAAGATAAATTTCATGCTTCAAGTCTTAAGATTTCCATTTGGAGCTGTGTGCACAATTTATTTGAACCAAAGACAGGATGACAACTCTGCTGGGTTGATTTAAGAGGAAGTCCTCATCCGAGAGTGCACACTTCCAGAAGCCGTTACCTTTCACAACAACCATGACTGACAGTGAAATATCAACTTAAGGATCATAATTAGCAGCTCAAGGAATAATTGTGTTGGAACCAGTGTATTTGTTGGGGTATTATTATTATTATTTTTTTATTATATTCACATTATTTCTTTGACAGTAAACAGAGACAAAACCAATCACAATGCAAAGGAGAAACTTAAAGAGAACCCAAATGGGACTGAAAATTAAGGACATTAATCGTGTCAATTACAAGGGGCGTTGAAATAAATGTGAATTTGTTTTGCTGAATAACTTGTACCCTTCATGTTCACGTCATAGACAGTGTAAAATTGGTGGATGGAGAAACTGTGACATCACTTATTGGTTTGTGAACTTCTGTTTTGAAGCCAGTACTTTAGGATATGGCCATATTCAGATAAAAGGAATGGACCTACGGGAGCCCCGAGGATCAGTGGTGAGCTAATGATAAGCGCTACCTTACTGACTGGGTAAAATGGTCAGTATAATCAAGCCATGCATAATAAAAGTTATTTTACAGCCTTGTTAGTGGAACCTACTAACCATAACTACTGTAGAGCTGTTTGTCAAGATAAATGTGTCTTATGAAAGAAACTCTTATGAAAGTCCAAGTCCACAGGCGAGCTGTCCAGAGGCATACAGACCTGTCACTGCAGATAAAGCCTCTGTTCTGAGATGCAATTAACAAATGAAAAAAATCCAACATGGACCACAACTTATTAGAGGGTCTAAATAAAACGATGATACTGAAATGTCCTGGGGAAAAAATGACTAAGTTTGACTGCTGTCAAAATTATTCTTTGGAACAGCCTTGACATGTAGGCTAATATTTGTAGGTTCCATTTTTTATTTTGTATTTGGGAGTTACATGACTTCTAATTGTACTTTGATTTTTAGATAAATGCTTTAACATATCCAGAAGATTTTGATATTTAGTGTATACATTTGCCAAGCATTAGATCACAAGTCAAACACCTCAAAAGTATACTGTAAAACAGGTGTGTGTGTGTGTGTGTGTGTGTCTGTGTGTGTCTGTGTATGTGTGTCTGTGTGTCTGTGTGTCTGTGTGTCTGTGTGTCTGTGTGTCTGTCTGTCTGTCTGTCTGTCTGTCTGTCTGTCTGTCTGTCTGTGTGTCTGTCTGTGTCTGTCTGTGTCTGTCTGTGTCTGTCTGTGTCTGTCTGTGTCTGTCTGTGTCTGTCTGTGTCTGTCTGTGTCGGTGTCTTTCTCACCTCCATGAGTGCCAAAGCTTTTGACACCATAGGCTGGACACCATATATTCTACTCAATCAGTTTTATAGAGGAGCATATACAACAAGTGGTGCTGGGCACAACAAACCCTGCCCCCCTTACATATTTTAGATTATTTCGGCATCGATCCAGCTGATGTCACCTGTGTGTGCTGATGTCAGCATATCAGTTGCCTCTATATATCTGCCACATTTGAAGCAAATTGAAACAAAATTGATGTTTTTATAGACATCTGAAATTCTACCCATTATAAGTAAATGACAGAAGAAAAAAGATTTTAAAAAGTCACAAAAAAATGACAACTTTAACCAACTTTTCCTAACATGTAAGCACATCTATTGTCTGTAAATCTATAAATGAAATTTGGTACAAAATCAACCAATAATTTTGCGATAGAGTGATAACAAACAAGCAAATAAATAAACAAACCAAACCAAAAACAACACCCCTTGCCTCTCCTTCAGGGGGCGGGGTAAAACTTGATTCATATCCAAACAATACAACTTCTCACTCACTCTGAGAGGATTCGCCAAGCTGTAGACTGTGGCTTCGAAGATGCTGGACCTCCAATCTAGTGTTCATTTTATAATGAGCAATCTGAATCTTCTCTGCTCTGCTGTTAATGTGCTCTAAGCAAGCCAACATCTGTACCCAAAGATCATTTGTGAGGGAAAAGATAAAGAGGGCTTTTATCGCCGCTGTGAAACTGTAGAAAAAGGCTGTGTTTTTGAAGTTCAACTCAGCCAACAGATTGCATCACATCAACTTCAGAAAAGTCTCAGTTAACCTTTAGGCGTTTTATATCAATAATGTAAACCAACCTACCTAAAGGTTCTTAAGTTTCTGAAAAGTCATGGTGTATTAGCTGTAAGACATTGTGGTTTGTGCTGTAACCATGGAGACATAGTACAGCTAAACATATTTCTTTTTGGCCCAGAAGAAACAATGTGAACCTGACAACTATGAACCATGACATCAATTAATGAGAAGTTTTCATGTGTTTTATAGATGTATAATTGCAGTTTACATCCTAAATTAAAACAAAAACAAAAACAAAAATAACTACAGATTGATTGTAGCTGTGTGTGGAAAAGACCACTGGGATAAAATTTCACAAAAATCCTATCAGATGACTTTAAGACACTCAAGACTGTTGAGCAAAATTAGAGAGAGCATATTTATGAATTTGCATAGCAGTTGAACTCTCTTTTCTGTTAAAACCACCCATGGCGCTGTCAGGGGCTCTAATTTTAACAGAAGCAGCAAAAGTACATGCATTCCTCACTGTGGTAAAAGTACACACACTAAAAAAAAGACTGTGGTAAAAGCAGAAATATTGACTTCTCTTCTTTCCAGTAGTAGGAGTGAAAAGGCCAGACTCTGAACTGTACGATAGTTATGAATATAAAATGTACCAAATCGGCCTTTGAAGGACATTAGTTCTGACTAATTCTATGCAAATCTAACTGCAGCTCCTGCCATACTATTACAAAGTGAACTTCAGACATAATGAACTATTTACTGAACATAATGAATGTTAACTTCAATCAAAAGCGAACGAATTTTCAGAGTCCGCAATGAACTTGACACATTGAAAGGCCTTTTCTCCACAGCTGAGTCTCCATTTCATATCCGTTTTGTCTTGATGCAGGCTGTTGAGTAAGAAGTATTTACTATGTTTTAATTTGGTTTAAATAAAAATAAATAAATAAAATTAATTAACCAAGCATTCCTAGATTGTTTACAGAGTTCAATTGGATTGGTTTCTGTGAACAAAAATCTGGAAAAAATTTGTCTCATGTCTTTTTTGCCTTCTACAAGTCTTTGCATCATTAAATCTTCTACATACAATTCATCTTTTTTTTATGACGACTTGACATTTTCATCTTTTGATACTACTTGCTACTGTTACTTTTATGCACCAATGTATTGTCTTGTCTGCCTGTTGCTGTTACATCCATTTAGACGGAAATCAATTTAGATGTAGTGAATGCACACACAGTGATGCAAAATTTAAAAAAAAACAAAAAAAAAACAAAAAAACCCGCAATTTTCTCAAATGTCTTAAAACTAACATCAAGCTTTTTGAGTGGAAGGTACATATATCTGTGCTAAAATGTGGAAAGCAAAAGGAAAAAGATGTTGGAGGGGGAAAAAAAAGTAAAAATACCTGAAACTCTGCTAATAAAGTACTTATAATTTATCACTTTTCACCTCAGAGCTTTAACAATATACTGTTAATATAAAGACACTGTGCTGTTTAAATGGTCATAAAACAGAAATGAAATGACACGGTGTGAAGTTGTGTCAGCCAGCAGTACTTATAGCCAGCACTAAATCACTTCAAATGAAATCATCATTACACCTGTGATTAATACACCAGTAACTCTGGAGCTAATTAAGTGGTAAAGCTGGATGCAAACTGACCACTTACAGATGAATCCTCAATTCCTGATGCAATAATATACCATTTATTATTCCTGTTTACATAAGGCTAATAGCTCACACCTAACATTAAGTGATGTTTCACACCATTTAACAGTGAAGTGCTCGTACGTCATTTCATGCGAAGGCGCGCTCTTCCTTCAGGCCTCAGAGTAGATATACAGTATCAGATTAAGAGAGGCTACATGGATATGGAGCGAATACACACAGACACTGTCCATATGATTTTTTGAGATTAAATGCATCTGTGTGTGTGTATACGCGAGGAGCATACTGTACCTGTGAAAAAGCACAGATTTCACTAATGTCACCACGTCTCTGCTGGCGTTGTAACCGGCACAAACGATGGCCACGTGGATGGTCTGTGGAGAAAAACAGAGGATTAACCAGAGGAAGGTATTAAAACAACTATCAGCAGTCCACATATGCACTGTAACAGCCTTTAATGCTGTTAATACCGCGCATACATCAAAATACATTTTCCACAATGATGAGCATTCAGAGCTAGAGCCAGATGTGGGTATTTTACACGAGTCTTTTCAGCATCAAATTCCACTTCCTCTTCAACAGCTTCACAGGAAACCACAGCGCAGTGGAGATAGTAATGTTAATCTCCACCTTGATGTTACACAGATTTATTGACTTATGCCGACAGTTCGGGATTTGACTGCTGCTTTCTTAGATCTTTGGAACCATAAGAATGGAGGATGGAGCTCAAATTAAAAAAAAAACTTACCAAGCCCCTGCTACCACTGACTTCCAGACCACAGACCAACGCTGTTGTGTTTAATGCCTCCAAGTTGCTAGTATGTTAAATACATTAATTTCTGGTGAACAAACCAAGTGGTAGCTTAACTCCATGACACTTTAGCATAACAGAATCATATAATGGTGTTCTTTGTGTAATATCTTATAAACTACAGTATGTGAAGAAAACAGTGGTTGTCCTACCAAGCAGCTACCTTACTCAAATGTGCACAACTTCAAGCCTGATAAATAATGTAAATAGGTGAGATATATGAAAAAGTCAACTTGTACAGTTGCCATGAATGAAAAATAGCTACAAAGACAAAACTTTTCCTGTACCAGGCAGTAAACACAGTTTTTTCTGCTGAAAAGTTTGGCGTTTTAACATGGAGGTCTATGGGGACTGACTTGGTTTTGGAGCCAGTCTCAAACAGCTGTTTGAGGAACTGCAGGTTCTCGCACTTCAGGGTTGGCTTCATCTTTCAGCCCCAGAGGCTTCACAGAGAAATGGATTGTAATTTTCCAACCATCGCTTCAATTAAGAGGGGAAGTTTAAATTGGCAGTAAGAAGAGAAATATAACTAAGATTGAATGTTGAAAACAGACCAAGTCTTTCCTCTCACACTAATGACATTGTGGGACTTGTGAGAAACAGAATGGAGGAAGCAGGTAAAGAAAAGATCCATTTAGTACCTACTGTGGACCGAGGTGTTCTCTTTAAAGAGGTGAAAGCAATCTTAGCAGTTTACCTTTGATAAAAACAACCCTAATCTTTAGTTTGGACCACTGTGAACCAATGGCATCAGTTCTCTAACAATCGAAAGGAAAGGGTATCACTACCTGACATTCTCTTTGTGTTTACAACAGTTGGTACTTTTGGCATTTGTGGTATTTGTGAGCTGCTTTCATAACAGTCAGACTATCTCTGTGATGATCCTTAACATCTTATCCAAAGACTACTTTCACTCAATGTTTGTTCAAGGTACAGAGCCACTTCTCCCGCAGGACACCATTCAAACAGAACAGCCTCCAGTCCCCCTGCGAAGACCCCAAAGCCGTTAGACATTTTCAACACCAAAGATGGCTTACTGATCTCCTTCACTTCCGAGCATGAAACTTCTGCCTCCCACAGCACTCAAAACTTCATCATGTCTCAAGGCTACTTCACAGTGTGGCGCTTTTGAGAACAGTAAAAACAACAACACGAGGAAAAACGACTGGAAATGTCTTTTTCTAATTCCAGCTTGACAGGTCAAAGCTCCCCCTCAACAGTAATCTTGCTGCAGGGGTCAGGGCAGCCAGGCTAACCCTCCAAATGAGCAGGGTCATGTTCAAGCATGGCTGGAAGGGTGCTCGAGTCAGTGCAGCCTCTCCACCCCCCCACCCCACACACACACACACCTCGTTCTTCCGGCCCTGAAGGAGCTCTGCTTCCCCTGCAGTCGATGGGCTTTTGAACACTGTGTGTGTGACTGACAGCTGATGTAGGAGGAAGTAGAAGGTGGCGATAAGAAGCCATCTAAGGGCATATCGTTTTCACAGAGCTCTGCACAAATCATCCACCTGCCAGTGGAAAAGCACAAGCTCCTTCTGCCTGCTGGGGAGACCACAATCTACCATGAACCTGCTGTTATTTTTAGGACCCAAAAAAACATTCTGAAAAAAGATGCAGAGATCCACCTACATTTTCGATGGTTAGTTTGGTGTTTAGCTCCACATTTATTGACTCAAACCTTTGATTTTGACAAAGTTGCAAGGTTTGCACATATTTTTACTGGCAAAATTTCTGAATCCATCAGGAACTAATTCTATGGGAGTTCACAATCTCAATATTTATTTGAATGATTTTAGAATTACATGGCTTGCGTTTTTCTTTACCTTCCACGTTGCTGGAACTGTGAATTTCTCTTTGGAGATTAATAAAGTATCTATCTATCTATCCATCCATCCATCCATCCCTCCCAGGTTTTTTGTGACCTTGTGTTTAGTGACCAGACAAGTGTCCTTCCAATCTGAAGCTAAAAAAAATCCCAACATTTAATTCAATTTATTAATGTATGTGTATCGTACAAATGTTTTCCACCATGGCACAATTACAAGTTTAATTTAGGTGAAACCAGTCATTACTAAAACTGGCAAAGATAACGTAACTACACAATCCTATTAGGATGAAACAAACAAACATAATTATACACACAGTCTACTAAATTTCAGCCATACATCAACAGGATACACAATAATACGGATATTTTTAGGGGATGTCATTACATAGGGAAAAATCTGAGGAGGCAACTGTTGACAGATGTGTTGAAATATTAGACTCGGTAGACCAGTGTTTATGTCCTGTGACTGTTTTAGCCCATAAATCATGACTAAACCTTCGCAATTGCATTATCACAGCCAAAAAGCAAGAGCTGTATTGTATATTTTAAGGTCAGCTATGGTAGATTGTGTCTGGAAATTTCTTACACATTCAGCTTTGGAAATAACTATTGTACTACCTGTAATTTCCCATTGAAATTCAATACAACACCCCTTCAAATTTATAATTAGTATTCTGTTTTTATAAAATGAGCCGTTTCTTCTTTTCAACACTAGATAGTTACTTCTAATTAACAAATTTGGTTTATAATTACAAAAATATTTTTTTTTAAAATTCAATTTGTAAAGCAAACATTTCAAGTCTGTTCTGCAAGGTTTATGCCATACATGTGCACAAAAGAAAACTGACATCTCAACCAGTCACTTTAAGGACAAATAGTGACTTTTCTGAATTTTGTCACCATCTAATAATTATTTCCAAAGCTGTATGTAATTTGGAGAACGGCTGGAAAAAAACATCTATCGTATTTCATGTATGAGGATGTATTATATTTGCCAGACTCAGTGGGTATCCCACTGAGTCCAAAGCCGATCCTCCGGTGCAAAAAGGGTCATATAATCATATCAGTAACAGGATCACAGCTTGGTGGTGTGATTACGCTTTCATTATCCACATCCCAACAGCAAACCAGTGCCATTGCTAGGTGAGGATTAGCCTAATAGAAGCCTTAATCCGTAATTTAATAAGGACTCACAATGTGCTAATGGTACTCTGGTTTTTGAAAACCATCTCCAAGGTGTTTTTACATTACCGTTCAACACTGGCTGTGAATTATGTGACAGCAGTAATGCATTTGGTAGTTCCAGGTGAAGGGGTATTGTGTTGCGCTCTCACCTCACACTTATCCACCACTGGTTGCTGGACACAGTCGGAGGTGTTTCCCAATGCCACGGCTTTCTGGCCCTCATTGTCGCCCGTACCCTCCTCTGAATGGGTTCGACTTTGGTTGCCACGGTGACTGCCATTTGGAAGGCGCGCTGCCGGGCTCCTTGGAGGTCGGCTTAGCTCCCGTCGTAAAGCCCTGTTCTCCTCCTCCACTGCTCGAACCCGCAACTCCAACGCCTGCCGTTCGCCAGCTCCGCCCAACGGTGTGGATGATTGGGCCTCCAACGGGGAGAGTGGGAGGGGCTTAACTGAATGGGGAAAAAAGAAAGGCAATGCATTCTATGAGGCCATACCGTACATAGTCACCTTAAATATTCATAACAAGAGCTGAGAAATAAAATGATAAATTCTGTTCACATGTCAGCCTTTTACTTACAGCTGCAAGAACGGAAATCATGGAAACACTTGGCAGATATAGAAAAAAAAATAAAAATAGTCACCTTCCTTCTGGAGTTCTCTCCTCTCTGCCCTCCTCAAAATGCTTCATATAAATACACATGACATCTGTGTAAATTCTCATTTATCCAGGTGATGACTGGATCACCTGGACTAGTTTTAATTCTAGTTGAACTGTTGAAACAACCTAAAGAAATATAGATGACCAGAAAGTGTTTCACTCCATTTTGGAAAAGAGAAGACAGTTTTCCAAGCTTGCAAGAAAAACCACTTGTAAAATCATGACTGATTTAACTACTCTAATCTGAAAACTCCACAGAAGAGGGTAGAACTCATTTTCCTTTCAGACCACTTGAATTACAATATTCTGAAAAGTAATTATGGATATTTTATACATTTTTTTGCTCACGAATGCCACAGAAACATCAAGCGCTGCAGTGTTAGTGTGGCACTGTATATTTGCTATGTATATTTTGATGGTGAACTCATATTTCACCATTAGATTTATTTTAAATGTTCTATCTCCAGCTTTTTGAAATGTTGCTACTTCAGAAATATCAGGTTCTGACCAATAAGAATAGTTTAAAATGCAAATAACCATCAGGTTGCATGTACCATCATTCAGGGCCTCCCCAAACATTCAGTTGATAAATTGGAAAGAAACACAGATTAGACATTTCTTGTGATAATTATGGATATGAACTAATGTGAAAACATAACATTTTGGAAATATAAGCTCTAATGACAACACACACACACACACACACACACATCCATACTTAATTCCATTAATAACTTCTTAGCTCCTCTTAATCACAATTAAATATGTAATCCTGGCATTATTGCTAATCTTAGTCTAGTCCTACCCCTAAAAACAAGTCATAACTTTCAAAACAGAATTGAGACACTGTTTCTCTCTCACCTTGTTAAATGTCATGCATTTTAAAAAAAGAGGTAAAAATAAAATAGAATAAGAATAAACAGTATAAAGACTGACCCATAGCAGAATATAAAATTTACATGTCAATCCATTTACAGGAGCAGCAACAGTGCAATACAGTAATGCTTATGAGGTGAAGGGGTGCATAATGGAACCAAACAGCAACAGATTTGTGAACAGCAGCAATAGTGCAATGTTTATAATAAAGTAAAAATATAATATAATACAAATAATATATAAAATATAAGACATGAAAGGTACACGTTTGTTAAAGAGTGTCAACTACAATGCAAAAGTTATTTGTGCTGGACTTCCTTTTTATAGAGCAACACAATAAAACGTGTTGTTTATATTTAGGAGCAACATCAAAGTATTAATGTATCTCAAGACAGCGCACACATATCTCTCTTTCAATATTGTTAGAATGAACAGCAGGGCGAGCGCCGCCGTGCACCTAATCCAAGTCGGTAGCAATTTCCTTTCCCCCTCTCTGACTATTTCAAGTCTGAACAAGCAGCCCTGATTCCTGAGAGAGATGAATCTGTGGAGAGGAGATGAAGCTCTCTTTCTCTCAGCTACATCTTAGAAACCTCAGCTCCCAAAAGGAATAACTGCAGATCATTAAAGAATACAATGAGTTTGCCCTTCACTGCCTCACTGGGGGAAAACACAGCCTTACGCGACTCCGGTGTGGAACCAAAGGTGTTATGGCTTGAATTACATGTATTGATCTGCAGTGGGAAATAGATGACTTTCTAGTATGATACCATCTGTCATAAACCAGTTGCTTTTCCCAACTGGGAGCATCTGTGTCCCCGCTCTGACCTGGCACAGACAGTGAAGGAAACATGCCTTCACTAACCAGGCAAACAGATGAGGCACCAGTGCACCATAGACACACAAGATGGTGCATCCTAACATGTGGAAAAATTGCAAATGGTGCATGATCATGCATACACACATATTGTTTTAGTGTTGCTGTGCTGTAGGATTCAACCACCCATCAAATTTTATTTACTTGCCCATTATGACTATGAGGAAAAGTAATTACTGGTACAGGTAGCTGGAAATCATCTTCCTGCATGCTGGCATGTTATCTCTATTTGTCACTAGTATTTTGCTAATGAACTGTCTGAAAGCGATAGACTCCATGTTGACAGTGCTTACTTGTCTTCTACAACATATAAGTAATTTGCATTTTTAGTTTTTCCTAGCGTACCAGATGGACTATTTTGGTTAAAAAAAAAAAAAAAGGCTGCTCAGACACTGGAGCCATGTGTGATTCTATTAGTAAGTGTCTGTAGTTTAACTTTGTTCATGTTTCAGCTCAAAAAGCTCACCTTACCTGGACTGTCGGCAAAGTCTGATGGATTTTTTATTCACTTGTACCATTGTGAGCTTTGATGATGTTAAACAGGAGAGCAATGAACTAGGCTACATCTGTATGCTTCCTCTGTAGCTTTTGTTAGCCTACTATTGTTACTCAAAAGCACAATTACTCTTCTATTTTTACCCGATAAAAGATTAATGCTTGTTCTATCAGCTCTAGGCAATGACTGTGTTTTTGTGAACATCGCTACGCAGGATACTGTTTATCAAGAATCCTGTCTTTGTGTATGTGTATGTAAACACTGCAGCCCCTGATCTCAGTATCGCAGAACTTATCCTGGTTTTGAGAAGCCTGGATACTCTAGCTGCAGTACCCTGCAAGTATTCAGGATACTATTATATGTACGTACCTTATTCCAACTTATCCACATTCAACTATACTCAGATCCCATAGAAAAAGCATCAGATAGACTGTAGTAAAACAACCAACAGGACTTCAGCAGGTCAGGTCCTGATGAAAAAAACTACAGAAATATTACTCTGTGGATTAACATGATAAGCCACTGAACTCCACCACAACAACCCTTTGCCATCTGTCACGTCTGCAGATCTTTATCCTGCTTGTCCTACATGGTCACAAAATAAATGACAAATAAACATCTGCAGGACATGTTTACTTGTTGAACTCATCATGCATCACTGACAATAAGCGACTACTGATGAATAACAACACAAATCCAAAATGCAGTGTTGACATTTAACAGAGCTATGGCTGCTGGAAACTAACGTGGTCCTGTTCTCTACAACCACCGGAACTTCAAAGTTTGGCAGCAGCTACTGAAATTACAGAGTGAATAACCATGATATGATGTAAACATCACTGCCTCCTGCGTAAACAATAGGAGTACTAGTAGTAGTATGTATCACGTATACAGGAATGGTATCCAGATTTGTCTGTATTCGAAAGCCATTTCCCAGAACATAATCAAAAATGGAATACAACTGAGATAATAGTGCAGATGTAAAGAGTCACCGTCTCCTTCAGGTTCGTGTTCATAAGGTTTCCTCACAATGAGATGGATGAGCTACAGCACAGGCACATCTGCATTACTTTGCTGTGTCTCTGTTTAGATGGATATTGGACAAAAACAAAAGTAATCTTGTCTGAGATTTTCTATATCCACACTGAATCTGATCCGCTCTTAATCATACTCAGCATTTCAGAAACAGCATCTGTGTTAAAGAAAACGCAGCAGGAACTTCTTTCCTGCTGTCTCATTATAGCTAAAAAAATATATTTTGATGTTTGGAAAAAGAGAAGGATCCGCTTTTAAGCTGTGGCTCAAGGCGATAGATGATATCCTTCATCTCGGAAAAAATAAGGTTCCTTTTGAAGACTAGTGAATGGCTTTGCATCAACTGTTTAACTAGTCTGCTTCTTTAGCTTTAATTATTCTCAGATGTTTTTGGATTCAAGGGTCACTGGTATAGGGATGAATGCGCAGGTATATTAAAGATTTCTGCTTTTTTTGTTTATAAATCATGTTTTTGTGCAGAATAGTTATACATGCAAGAATTTTACTGATACTCCCTCTTCCCAACTCTTTGGTCTTGTCTCCGTTTGTTTTCTAACCATGTCTGCTAATAAAGCTGCACCGTTTTATTTCCCTTCAGATTTATAGGCCACTGTGGCCATAAGATATAAAGACAGCTGGTATATAGCACATACATGTGATCTTTCAACCATGGAGGGGCACTAAGCCTCTCCCGGAAAGCACCTTCTGGACTCCATTTCATTCAAGCTGTAATTAATTTGCAGAGTGGATTTGCTGGGTTTAATCCTGCTGAACTGGACTCATTGGCCATTTGTTTGTGCTGATCAGCGGTTGCATATGCCATTTTCAGGGCAGCAGATGCACCTGTTCTTTTGCGCCGCCAAAGCCAATTTATTTGACTTCCATGTATTTGTCATGAAGCTCATCATCTACAGGTAAACAAAAGCTTTAGCAAAACACATAAATCACATTTTCCCTGCAGTTGGACGAAAGTAACAGTTTGTTAGCATGCTCTGGTGCTGTGTAATTCACATCTAGAGGGAAGCTGTCGGCATATTTTCCACTGACCAGGTTAGATTAAGAAGATGGTCATTTTACAAGTGCAGGAAATTTAAAATGTATGAAACTGCCTCAAAAACATCCAAGTCTTCACTTAAACCAAGGTTATGCAGAGTGAAACGGGTCTCAATAATCATGCCAAATATGTATTATAAATAGGCTACAGCTGGGTGACCTGGCCAGGAGATTATATGACAGTCTATTAAGGCAGAATCATTATTCACAATTGTCTCAGTTTTTATAAAATGTAGCTGAGTTTTCTTTTCATTTATCTGGTTTCTGGAGGCGTATGTTGTGTATGATGGCATTTTGTTGTTGTCATCCATCTAGAGACTGCATTTCTGCATCATTTTGGACCAACATTATCAGTCCCTGCTGTGGGACTAATAAAGGATTAAAGGATTATGTTATCCTGACAATATCTAGATAAAGTAAACACCAGTTGACATTTTCCTGGCTTACACACAACCACAGTGTTTCCATTAATTACCCAGATTGTGGCAGCCTATTTTGGCCCTGATGGAGTTTTATGATGAATCAAAAACACTTTTACAGTCCAGCGTGAATCTTAAGCATCAGATTAAGAGCAAGTTCAAATTCAGAAGCCGGACCTGCAATTGACAGATGTGAGCAATTATACATCATTTTTCCAGCAGAAACAAAACCTGTTAAACTCTATAAGTTAATTCAGACTAAACCCAAGTACTTTAGTGTTGACAGATGTTAAAGTATGGGTAATGGACTTAGGTGCCACAAACCCATTAGTTACTGCAACACCTATGTTCAACAAGTCATCAAAATATTGTAATTTCACTGTTAAATTATCCAATTAAACTGAATTTTAGCTGAGCTGAAATGTTTGACAATGTTGTTATTCATTTTTCAATGTCCTGATCTGTACAATGTCTCAGAAGTAAATAATGAGCCAAATTTATCAATAACATCACCCTGCACAAATAAGAAATAAAAATAAAATTTATTTTGAATGCAAATCACAATTTGTGGGGTAACCAAGTAACACAAATACATCACAACCTGAAAAATATGAATTTTTATCATTAGAAATTCATCTCTAAGTTCATACATACTGTAAAATTAGCTTCTATGTACATATATTATCTGACATGTAAGACTTGAGTTATAAATGTGTGTCAACATGTCATCTTATCCATACAGTAGACCAGTGTTTCCCAACCTGTGTACCGTGGCACAATAGTGTGCCGTGAGAAGTCATCAGGTGTGCCATGGAAGATTATCCAATTTCATCTGATTGGTACTGTAAGCCAGCAGAGGTGGACAATCCCAGCTCCTTAGAGTAAAAGTCCTGCCCTGTATTGGTTCTACCTGTTCACTGAACACAGGTGATTCCACTAATGATCCCTTCATCTACCTGGATGAGGAGTTGTGTTCATCCAAATGGGCTGGTTCAATGAACAAACACATGGCAGGACCTTTACTCTAGGGAGCTGGAAACGTCCACCTCTGCAAGCCAGCAATAGATCCACTCTACAACAACAGTTTGCGGCTTCCCTTTGCAAAGTAAAAATAAAAGTGAACTGGCCCTGATATGGTGCGTTCTGTTGATAAAACCCCATTAGTAGTGATGCACGGTTTAACGTGTGACCCACGAACCACAGGTATTGGGTTGGGGTGGAAGGGATATGCCTCCCATACTATTATACAACAGACCTCAATCCGGGGGTGTCGGTCTGAGGGATTGCTGGTGCATCCATCTGAGCTTTCTTCTTCCAAATGCCCCGCAACAACGTCACCTGTGCACCCCAAATGTCCCTGCCACAGCCCCCTCCCCGTGGTGTGCCTTGTGATTTTTCTAATGTTGAATATGTGCCATGGCTCAAAAAAGGTTGGGAAACACTGCAGTAGACGATGATTACCTGTTATTCCCATACTGACAAATGCAAACAATTTCTTGAAACAATATACTGCTGATGGTATTACAAAACACAACAAAATGGTCAGTTTGTGGTGTGAAAATGCCATGGATAAGACCCAGACACAACATGAGAGGTAGGGAAATGTTTACCTGTGGTTAAAATGGTGAAATGAACACTGGTCTCCTGTGTTTCAGTCCACAGAGGAGACCCAGTATGCAGTGATTATTTCCCACAGAGGCTCTAATTAAGATGTAAGCGTTTAGTTATTATTGACTGACGCTGATCAATCTGTAAGTGAAAGTGAGTGGAAATCCTATAGCTACTGCACTCCTCGAACCAGTGATGAGAACCACAGTGTCTGGTGTTTGGTGAAAATTAGAAACACTCAGGATAATTAGATGACATCTTAGCCATCAGACGCTCACAGCACTCGTAGCTCTTGCAGAGTGATTCATGACTGTTTTGATGCTGTGTTCGTGGCGCATTCATGTATGTCACATTTAATTGTCATCGGCTGTAGAGCTCAGTTCTCGGCCTTCTGCTCTCAGGGAGAGACGCGTTGGGCGGAGGTATAACATCCATCACACCATGGCATCTGTTCACCTGGCAGACAGCTTGAGACACACTAGTCAGCCTCCATTCTGTCCAATCTCTTGTCTACAGTGAATAGCATCAATAAAATACTATTTCCTATTAACCCTTAGCCTCACCTCCACCAAAACCTGGAGAAACAGGAGAGTGCTTTTGAAATTGAAAATATCCTTTCTCAGCGGCAAAAGAAAGTAGTGATGTACAAAGGTGTGATATTTTTCATAGAATTGCTGCTGGAATATGTATGAACCTAATGTCCACTTTTCTGCAGCCTCTGACTTTGCACATCAGGGAAAAGAACATCACACCAGACTTTTTAAAGTGAAAAAAACATGTGAAACTGCACTTACTAAGCACAGTTAAGGAGAGTATGTGTCCATTAAAAACTGTGCAACCCTTCACTGCCCACAAAAAACTCAAGTCACAACAGAGTGAATTCCAGACAGATATTTTTTCCTTTTAAACTGTGTGTCAAAGGTTGACCTACATCAAAATCCGGTCACTGAAACAGGAGGATCGGTGGAGGAGATGGAATGACAAGTGAGAAAAGTCTGATATGAGAGCAGGAGGCAGGAGGGCATTGACTGACTCACACATCTGAGAAATTTCAAGGTAAAAAAAAACAACAACAACAACAACTTAAAAATTAATTAAAAAGGATCCCCAGTCTCATTATTAAAAATAAACAGCATCACCATTTATGTTTGGCTGCTTTAAGCCAGTATTGCGTGTAATTATTTGCAAATACAAATATTAACAGCCAACATGTCCAGTGCCAATTCATACAATCATTAAAAGCCCAATAAACAGTCTAATATAAAGTGACTTCAATATGTAGGAGATAAAATAAGAAGACACAACGGCTTTTTCCCTCTGCAGCTGTCTCCCATCAGTCTAAATCAAAACTAAATATAAATATAGATGAGTTACTGTTGTTCCACATTGCTGTGGAAAATGGAAACCATGGTGTAGAGCGGTAGAGTAGTGTCTGAGGAAATCAAAACAAAGACTTAACACAACTGTCTAAAAATACCTGTGATTAACCATTTTCACAGAAGTGTGTAGAATACGGAAATTCACTTTTTGTTCCATTTAGATGAAATTATGGAATATTAACTGATACAAAGAGATACAAATGGACCCTCAGAAAATAAGTGCAGCATTAACATTTAACAGTGCAGGACATTAAGTGAATCTCACATTATTTTAAAAAATAGTTCAATGAAAATCCACATTTTTAAAGGCACGACTGTGATTACTTTAAACTTATTAATATTTTAATGACAGTCACCTCTGTCTCATCCCTTGCGAAACTCACCTACATCTGTAAATCGTTTGTTTTATTTGGATAAGTGCATTATTAAACTGTTAAAGGTTAGGTTTAAGTACTGACGGTAAAAGAAATCAGGGGGTAGCAGATGAACTTTACTAAGACCTAGTGGGGTTTAATGCTTTCAGCTCTGAAAAAGAAAAACAAAAAAGAAAAAAACAAAATGGTGGCTCTTGTTTGGTAAAAAGGTTTCTTTGCTATCAAATAAAGAAAGGAGAGGGA